>RJWK010007362.1:31624-50192 GCA_004363435.1 Platanista minor | reverse complement strand
GGGAGCAGACAAGCCTCTCGGGCTGCTGAGTGCCGGTCGGCGCCGATCCTCCGTTCGGGAATCTCGCCGCTTTGTCCTCCGCGCTCCTGTTGCTGCGCTCTCCTCCGCGACTCCGAAACTTCCCCCCTCCGCCACCCACAGTCTCCACCCGTGAAGGGGCTTCCTAGTGTGTGGAAACCTTTCCTGCTTCACAGCTCCCTCCCACTGGTGCAGGTCCCGTCCCTATCCTACTGTCTGTTTTTTTCTTTTTTTCGTTTGCTCTACCCAGGTACGTGGGGAGTTTCTTAACTTTTGGGAGGTCTGAGGTCTTCTGCCAGCGTTCAGTAGGTGTTCTGTAGGAGTTGTTCCACGTGTAGATGTATTTCTGGTGTGTCTGTGGGGAGGAAGGTGATCTCCGCGTCTTACTCTTCGGCCATCTTATTTTCCCTCCCCCCTATTATGTATTCTTCAGCTTGGTTGACCATTTATTCACATACTCATTGGGCACAGTGCTAGGCACTAGATGAGAAAAACTCAAGTCCTGCTTTGGAGGATCTCCCACCAGGGTGGGGAAAACAATTCATTCTTCCCAAGGTAGGGGCATTTAAACTGGATTTTGGAAAATGCATATGAGATAGCCCAATAGAGAAGGAGAAATGGGGTTGGGAGGAGAGCATTTCAGGAAGAGAGGATGGCTCGTGCGAAGGCATGGATGCAGAAAAGAATATGAAGAGCACTGAGAGTGGAGTGATCAACAGAGGATGGGTGGTGGGAGGATTTAGAAAACACCCTAGGTATTTCTAGTAGGAAGGTTTTAATGGAGAGAATTTGTTGCTTACAAAATTGCTGGAAGGGAGGGAAACGAAGTAGGGGGTTGTTGTGCAGTGTTTACATCCTGTCACCACGGCTGCTACCCAGAGGTTGGGGGATGCTGTTTCCTCCCAATGGTTGGGAACAGTGTGAAACCACTGCCAATATCACGGCTGGTACATAGTCTTTGACTGGACAGTAGAATAAAGTATGGCTGGTACAAAACTCAGCCTGATGCCATCTGTTACTATAGTGTAAGAGGAAGAACAACTTCAGCTTCCTTTCTCTCTACCAAATCCTACATGAGTATATTTAACTGACAGGATCACATCTAGAACCTGGTAGCAAGGGGATCTGGGAAATGTAGTTCCCAGCCTCCCAGACCCTGTGATAAAGAACTCAGAAAGGGAGTGGGAATGAATGCTGAGCGGTAATAGACAATATCTAGCATAGCTGGGAAGCCAAGTTGGGACCAGACTGTGAAGGGACTGGAAAGGCATACTAAAAGTATCAGAAAATGCTGCATGGGATGCCACTGAAAGTTAAAAGCAGGATTTTCACAATTCAATCGGTTTTATAAGCATTGATGGCATAGTAGATGCCATTCTTCTAAACGAAGAAAACCCCAAGCTCTATACCACAATGATTTATTAAATAAATAATGTATGTATAACCATGCAATGAAAAAGTCCTCTAAAGGTTTTTTAAAAATTATGTACAGTCAACCCTTAACACAGGTTTGAACTGTGTGGATCCACTTTTACACTTTTTTTTTTTCAAAAATAAATACTAGAGTACTACTACACGATCTGGGGTTGGTTGAATCTGTGGATGCAGAACCAGGATGTGGAAGAACATCAGATATGGAGGGTAAGGGGCAGACTGTAAGTTATACATAGGTTTTCAACTGCATGGAGTGTCAGCGTGCCTAATGCCCACGTCATTCAAGCGTTAACTGTATTTGTGCTAACTCATCACCCATTTTTTTACTGGGCGCACATTTTGTGGCAGGCATTGTGAATACAGATATAAAGCACCCATAGTCTCTGACATTAAGAAGCTAATGTCCTTTTTCTTTTCGGTAAAGACTAAGAAAGTTTTAGAGGGTTATTTGGTAGATTAATTCATTGATTCTCAAAGTAACTTCTGCTGAACCTTGTAAGATGAGCATCTTGTAAGATGCTAAGAAAAAAAATGGTCCCGCTATCAAACCAGGTTTAAAGAATTTGTATTTTATTTCCTCTTGCAAATTTCAACCTCTAATAAATCCTGTAGTAAAAAATTAACTGTTTAATTTTGTTTTACCAAAATTACACACTTTTGACTCCTAATATCAGCAATTGAGTTCTTCAGAGCACAGTTGGGGAAAGACCAGCTGCTTCTATAGAAGAGCCAATCAAACTGAAGGCTACCACTGTGCTATTTACAAAAAAGGGTTTAGACATGAGAGAATGAAAAGAAGAAAACTATTGTAGCTTCAGGTATGATTTCTTCATTTCAGAAGCATTTGCAGGACAGAAAGGACATTGAACTAATCAAACCAATCTTAATACTAAAAATATTAATAGCTATCAAAAATAAATTTCTTAAGGATGAGATATTAAGTGCCATAACAATCATCTAGGAAGATGCAAATCTTGGACAGTGGAAGGTTATAACTATTTTAACAGGATGTTAAATGGTGAGCTTGGCTGCAACAGCAAATTATAGTTGCATTCCAAAAAATTGATCAAGGAGGTTTTGCAAACCAGTTACACACTATGGAACCCCTTTACCCACAAGACCTTGAAAGAGCCTTGAGAGGGTTGAGCAAATGGAAATAGAAATGGATTTTGTGGAGAGTTATGCTGTGGTTCTTCACCTGTGGCTCTAGGGAGGCCTCCTTAGAGCCACTAAGGGGAGCTGTGGGGTGTTGCTCGCCACACCTCTTGCCTGCAGTTGAGACGCGTTCTCTTGTATGTCTCTGGCCTGGGGGATCTGGGTGGGATCGCAGCTTTGGCAGAGAAGGGGGGAGGCTGTGTGAGTTTGGCTGGGCCTCCTCTACAAGAATCAGGGCAAAGAGCACTGGATGTGGGCTAAGACGGCAGATAGAGCCAGCCTGGGGCTGTTCTAAATCCTGCCCAGTAGACTATCTGGAGTGGATGCAGGAAAACCAGAGACTGAGGGAGAATATCAGCTGGAGGAAAATGAATTGCCTGCAGCACAGAAAGTTCAGGCAAGTGTTCCCAAGCTGAGGCTTCTGAGGAACTGTCCACACAAAACGGCTCCAACCTCTGCCAGTCCCACCACATGAGAAGCCTGCTTACGACAGTGCCTGTTAAACTGTTGATATGCTGCGGTCTTTACCTCTCCCACTGCCCCTGCTTTGACCTTGCTGGGCACAGAAATCTAGGCCAGCTCACTGGGAGAGGAGAGATGCCCAGAAGAGAAAAGACAAAGGACCATCACTGGTGACCAGGCTACAGCGAGCCCCAGTGGCAGAAGTTTTAAATGCTCATTCTGCATCGTGAACCGAGACTGTCTTAACTTAAAATGACTATAGAACTTCTATTATTTACAGTAACAAGGAGGTCACAGCACCTGACCTCATGTTCCTACAAGCGTTAGTGCATTACCCCCACTGACCAGGCTTAAAGGGACACTGGGAGACAAAACCAACTTGCTTCCACGATTACCCCATGAGTTCTGCTTGTTCAATGTACCCTTTACACTGTTAAAGACAACCAAGACGGGCGTGTGTGAGAAGATATTGGTAGATGCCTGCAACACAGCAGGGCCTTGCTATAACGTAACATGCCACTAAATATAGGCTGGTAAAATCCTAATCCTGTCGTGTGTGTAGAAGCAAATCTATCCTGGGTTATTTTAGACACATCTGTAAGATGAAGGCTAAAGGCTGGGACAAGCAGGAATACGTTGAATCTAACTGAAGGCTGGCAGAGGGGCGAGCCCTGTTGCAGCAGGTCCTACGGTCCCTCCATTCACCATTTTGGGGGCTTCCAGAGTCCCAAGTGCCAGGCTTGACGCTGGGGTTTCAAAGCTATTTCCCCAGCACCTGACAATTTATCAGGGGAGACTGACAACAACGCAACCGCTAACGGACTCCGGAGATCATACGAGCTAAGGAAAGTCAGAGTAGGTCAGCGTGGAGGTTCATTTACAAGTGAGGGTTAATCATAGAATCTGGTTTTGAACTACAGGTGGGCATTTGCTACACTGAGAAGCATTTAACCTTGCAGGTAACATGAGAAATCAGGAGGTAGTCTCACCTGTGATTCTTACATTGGTGAAGCTTCAGAGTCATCTGGAAGCTCCAAACCCCCAGTGATTCTATCTCTGGTAGAAATCAAAAGCTCACCAGTGTGGTCCCTCAACCCTCCCAAGCTCCCACGTGATTCGGATACAGTAAGTTTTGGCATTTGGGAACCACTGGAAGGGCTCAGCAAAAGGATCTGACTTGGGTTTATGAAGGTCTGGTTGGCTGTTCTGCAACGGTGTATGGTTTTACTGAAATCGGTACCCACAGGAAGCCCAACAAACACAACCAACAACTCTTGTTAAAATGAATTAACTTTTATTGCTATTTTATAAAGCT
This sequence comes from Platanista minor, assembly GCA_004363435.1. Lineage (NCBI taxonomy): Eukaryota > Metazoa > Chordata > Mammalia > Artiodactyla > Platanistidae > Platanista > Platanista minor. The sequence goes on along the minus strand of RJWK010007362.1, from coordinate 45,808 downwards.
TAATACTTTGCTAAAGGAAAAAATTATATAGATAATATAGCCACTAGAAGAAAGAGCAGAGCTAAGTGATACCAAAAAAGCAGTAAGCAGCAATAAAATTAATACCTACACAAAACTAGCAGTGCAATAAGATAAAGCAGAAAGCAGCTTTACACTGGGAAAAAAGTTATTTAAATACAGAAATAGCACCTTACAAAAAGGAACTGAGAAATGTAAACTTGGTAGGTAGATTCAAGTATAAAAGTTATACCCCCAACTCTTGTACCAGAATGAAAGGGTTTCACAAACCCTGGACAGTGTAGGGCACACACACACCTCCCTCAGTGCTGACTCAAAGCTGCATTTCCTTAGCAGGATCACTGACAATCATTTTTTTTTTTTTTTTTTCTTTTATGAAATTATACAATGATAGACTCAAGATTGCCACGGCTTCTTCACCACCCCTAATATCCAAGTCTACCTCAGCTGCTCCACTACCATCAGTTGCTCTGTAACAAACAGATTCATATTCCCGATGGAAACAACCACTGCATTATTATTTCTACACATCACAAAGACACATGAAGAAGTGGGTACTGAATACAAAAGGAACCTGCTCTTGGTTTTCTATTGCTAAGTATGGTCACAGAATCATAATCTCATTTATGGGTTTGTTTCTTAACACCCTCAAGAACTGTGAATCCTCTGAGGTTTATGTGGTCATATGAACAGAATTACAAAAAAAAAAATGAAAAAGGATAGCAGAGAAGTTAAAGTGGCAGGCATCCAAGAACAGTAAGGGGAAAATTGGTCTGTGTTTTCATCTAAATATAGACCTCTCAAGTGAAAATATTTTGTGGAAGGTCTGAAGCATGATATATTTAAAATGCATGAATCCTGTGCAGATTTATATGCCATGTGTCTTAAAATCTACTTGAAAAAGGCATATTTTTGTTTCGATAGGGAACCCATCATATTAGTTCAGGGTAATCGTTACCATGCAATTAGATTAGCTGATGATGAGAATCACATTTTTTATCAGTTTAACTCTAGAGAAGACTGTGAACAAGGCGGAAAAAATTACCATCTTGTAAACTTTAAAAGTTTAGTGTTGATAAAAATTTTATATAATAGCAAATTTATTTAATCTTGCTACCTACCTCAAGTTTTCAAAAATCTTGTGGGGGTGATAAGGCTAATATTATCCTGTAGTTAATATAAAGCTACTTTATTCAGACTCCCAGAGTCTCTTAAATTAATATTTTATTCTTTCATATAACATTTTCTTGGGTCCAAAAAATAAAAATAAAATCCTACACCAAGATTCCACATCTAAGAAGTATAAAAAAGGAGAGAGGAATAAAGAAAGGAAGGAATGAAGGAAAGGAGGGAAAAATGAATGGAGGGAGGGAGGGAGGAAGCCATTTACTCTGAAGAGACAATGAGGTAAATTATACATCTAGGCATACAAAGATCTAGTTTGGCTACTTAATGAAACCCTAAAGTAATATGGTTTAACAAAGGGATACTGGTAAGTTTCCAGAATTATATTTATGCTAGAACAACGATCCCCTGCACTCTCTGTTCTTACTTTGCAGTTCTATGAAAAATAACTCTGATTTGAATATGCTTGGATTCTGAACATCAATGTGTCCGCTTTCCCTCTTATTCTTCCCAACATGAAGAAAAAAAAGTAAAAGAAAAAAAATAAAGTATCACCTATTGTCTTACATCAATTTCTACGCTGTCACTCTTCAGAATTCTACTAAAAGGTCCCAACTAGGTTCCAATTTTCCATATAATTCCTTTCTACCTCCTGACTTATTTAATAAACATCAATTGCTAGAAGACATCCCATACCTGACGTTCTACAGTTAACATTTAAATTAAAAAAACAAGGGCGTGTAGGGAAGGAAACTGAACATAGTAGGATTTTTTTTTCTTTTCTTTTCTTTTTTTTTTTTTTTTTTTATACAAACGAACAGTAAAACCTCACCGTTCACACAGTTATTGAGAAGCAGCTATCTGGCTGCTAGAGTTCATCATAATTCTCAGGCCCAGCTCAGGTTAGCACAGTTCATTATAGCAAGGTGTGTCTTCACAGTTATTTTGGTCTTGACATTCCGTCATGTATATACACTTATCCACATTATTACTAGGTTGTAAAGTAAGTGCAGGGCAAATTATAGGAAAAAAGTACAAACATTCAAGTCGTCATACCCTGAAAAACATGTGTTTTGCTGTCGTTGTAAACTTTTTGCACTAAATCCCACTTCAGGAAAAAAATAAATAATACCATAGGATTCAAACTGAAGTTGGCTTCCTGATGAAGCCGAAGGAAGCAGTAGCTTTTTCAAACTGCAGAAAGGAAGTTTCTCTCACCACAGATCTACTCGGGGTGAGTGGGAATACACGTCGAGAACGCTCAACCCAGTTAAGTGCTAGACGGGCCCCCCACCTTTAGAAAAACCCCAAGGCTCCAGGAGGCTGTTCAGATCTCCTTCCAGCAATAAGATGATTCTTGAATGAAAACCACAACAGTCAGTTGGTGCTTCCACTGTGACACCACGCACAGAGTCTGGACTCTAACTGGTAAGAAATGCACAATTAGGAACAATTACTTTCAGGAAAATAGATGCTTCCTGAAGATGGATAGTTAACATTAGAACCAGGGGATGCAGGAGAGAGGAAGGATGCATGCTGAAGACCGGATGGTTTGCATTCTAGTTTCTGTTCACCATTAGGACATGACCTGTAACACAGGAAAATTCAGGCACCTCCATCCCACCCCTGCTGGGCAAAGCGTCAGGTTAGTCGGCCCCGCCGCTGGGGATTTCAAGCCTCCTCTGTGCTGAGCTGGTGTTTCGTGACTGATTCCTTTCTCTTCTCCTAAGGACAGGGTCCCCGAGGCTGCCAGGCGTCTTGAAAAACGTCTCTCGATGTGTGCGTTGGATGCTCTTGGGGGTCACTGGAACTGGTGACTAAAATAGAGAAGAAAAAAAAAAAAAAGAGTACATTAAAAACAGAAGTGAAGTAAAATTGTACCCAATCTCTGAACTGGAAGCCCCCTCTTTTTTTTTTTTTTCTTTTTTTAATTGAGTATAGTTGATTTACAATATCGTGCCAATCTCTGCTGTACAGCAAAGTGACTCAGTTATACACATACAGACGTTCGTTTTTTATATTCTTTTCCATTATGGTTTATCGCAGGATATCGAATATAATTCCCTGTGCTATACAGTAGGACCTTGTTGTTTATCCATCCTACATATAATAGTTTACATCCGCTGATCCCAAACTCCCAGTCCTGCCCTCCCCCTTGGCAACCACCAGTCTGTTCTCTATGTCTGTGAGTCTTTTTCTATTTTGTAGATAGGTTCATTCGTGCCATATTTTAGATTCCACATATAAGTGATATATGGTATTTGTCTTTCTCTTTCTGACTTACTTTACTTAGTATGATCATCTCTAGTTGCATCCACGTTGCTGTAAATGGCATTATTTCATTCTTTTTTATCGCTGAGTAGTATTCCACTGTGTATATGTACCACATCTTCTTATCCACTCATCTGTCAATGGACATTTAGGTTGTTGCCAGGTCTTGGCTATTGTGAATAGTGCTGCTATGAACATAGGGGTGCGTGTATCTTTTTGAATTATAGTTTTGTCTGGATATATGCCCAGGAGTGGGATTGCAGGATCATATGGTAATTCTATTTTTAGTTTTCTGAGGAATCTCCACACTGTCTTCCATAGTGGCTGCACCAACTTACATTCCCACTAACAGTGTAGGAGCCCCCTCTTGACCTGTGTCGCTGTGATCCCCATGCAGGTGTTCCATCCTCTTTGCTTTTCTGTCACACTCCTCCAATGTATCTCCTTCACAACACTCACCACAGTTGGAAACTAGCTGATTTATTCTGTGTGCAGAAAGGCAGCCTAGGGAAGAGGTCACAAGTGTGGCACTGACACCTGCAGCCAGGGTTTGGGCTCTGCCATAACTAGCTGTGTGACCTCGGGCAAATTACTTAACCAGTCTGCCCCTCAGTTTCTTCATCCATAAATGGGGATGATAAAAGTACCAACTTAGCAGGGTTGCAACAATTAAAGGAGATGATATGAATAAAGCACTTTAGATCATCCCAGGCAAGCAGTATGTGCATGTGTCTTTGCTCTTTTTGTTTACTTGCTAATATTTATCCTCTCACGTTAAATATTTATCCCTTTAATGTGCCCTAAAAGGGCAGGGACCATTATCCTGTTTACTGTTATATCTTTACTGCCTAGGTCAGTGCCTGGCACATAACTGGTGATCAAGAAGCATATGCTATATTATAATCGCCTTGTTTAAAAACTAACATGTATATTTCAATGTCTAACAAACTTTTGAGCCCCTGAATTACTTATCTAAAATACTTTTGGTCACAACGTAACTCTTTCTCTGGGAGAGAAATAATTACCCTGAACAATGCCTAATGCATAACAGGAACTCAAAAAATGCTCACTGACTGAACTACAGATGGAGTTGGGGGAGGCAAATAAAGTACTGATTAATTTATATCGATTACAGACATTTATCTATGTACATCTGTATCTATTTTGAGTATGTATATATAGACACACCAAGGAAACAACGTATATATTAATATATAGCCATTGCCTCCTAAACAATGCATTTTATGAAATGACAGACGCTAAAAATCTTTGAGCTAGTATCAAGACTTTCGTTTCCCTTGATTGTTTCTATAGCTGCACCATTAAAATTCAGGATGGTCTCCGTTAGTGACCTAATGAAATGAGAGCTTGGAGAAATCATCTAAATATTCAGCATGCATCAAAAATCCCCATGAACTATGCTTTAAATAAGTTCCTTCTGATTCTAAGAAACAGATTGACACCTAAAACGAATTTTGCCTTTAAAGCACAGGATCTCCCACCTTCTGTCTCCATGCTTTATGAAATAAGCAGATACCTCTGGGTCTACAATAGAAGCCAGGTAGAATCTGATGTAGAACCCCTCTCCTACGGTTGTTTGACTAAAATCTGATTAAACGCAGGCAAATGCTTTCACGGAGAGATGCTCCTTCTTGTGCGCAGCTGAAATGAACCTTCAGGACTCACCTGCTGTAATTTTACCACAGAGGCTGGATGTCCTCCGTAAACAGGGGACTCGGGCTGGATGATGCTGTGTGATCTTGACATCACCGGACTCAGGTTAAGTGAGTGTGGACCCTGAAGCTGAGCATCTGCGGAGGGAAGTGTCGATGATTTTGGATTAACCAGGGCAGCAGGGCCGATGAGAAGATGAGCTGTTGATCCAAGGCCAGGCAAGCCAAGATTCACAGGTCCCGTGCTTGGGAGAGCACTGGAAGCAGAGGACACCGGCCCGGGCATCGTAGGTGAATAGAGAACAGGGAAAGGGCCCAGCGTCGGCGATGGCAAGACCATGCATGGAACACTGAGCGGCGGCAGCTGACCCGAAGATGGCTCCACAGCACGGGGGATCTGATTGCCAGATAAGAGCACACTGAAACCATTTAATCCTGGAGCAGAAGCAGAACAAGGTGAAAGTCAGGGCAATGTGAAGACACCATCCAAGCTACCACCCCTCAAGGCCCTTTCGAACGGGAGCCCACTGTCAACCAACCCTCACGCCGCAGCCTGGCCACCCCCTCTGTGCTCTCCCAGCCCCGCACGGCCTCCTTTTGCCACAGTGGCCACCGCTGAATTCCCTCAGTTACCTATGTGACAGTTTGGTGGACGCTTGAGTCTCCTGAGAGACTTTATTAACATGAGCTGCACTGAATCCAAATTGAGGAGGAAAGTGAACTTGGTTGGGACCAATGATAGCTTCCTTTTTACAAACTTCTAACAGAAATTTATATTTCCCTCAATTAAGACCACGGGCAACAAATCACAACAGAATGAACGGTACCTTGACTTTATCATTAGTAAAAAGCACAGATGTATTCATGTAATGTTACCATGATGGCAGATGTCTTAAGAGTCTAAAGGTCCCCACAACTTTGAAGTTATGAGAGGCCTGCACTTGCTGTCAGATCTTTTTATTACTATAATTTAAAATAATTCCTTTTCTAACTGGATTTCAATATAATTGGCTTCCTCTGTAATCCTATGTATTTAATTCTCTGCATTTGTAAACATCCTGAGGAGGAATCCACAGCCTTCACCATAGTGTCCAAGGGCCCATGGCCCAGAAAAAGCTACTGATCCCTATGCTGGGCTGTCATTCTCATTCTGAAGAAGCCGGGTCTGTTTTTTTTTATTTATTAAGGTATCAGCCACACTGCGTAGCGTGCTTAGACGAAGCCCTCACAAAATATTTGCTAAAGGAATAAAGAATGTTTTCTAGATAAATGAGAAATAACAAAGACCTCCCTAACCTGTGATGGGAACAAGGGATTGAAGAAAATCACTTTAAGTCTCTTTGCAAGAGAGCAGCTTCATGTACACAATGCATATTTAAAAAATTAGGTAACTGTTATATTTCAGCTTTATTTCAAGAGTAAGAGCATTTATTGAGTCTTACTAAGCGTCAGGCGCTATTATTCTAAGTGCTTGAGATGTATTATCTTATTAAATTTAATCAAATTTTCACAGCACCCCCATGAAGCAGGTGTTCTTATTATTGCTGTTTTGCCAATGAGGAGGGCTGAATACTTAAGTTCACGCAGATAGTAAGTGGGTTTCAATGTCCAGCCCTGCACGCGACCACAGGGACACGTCAGCACTTCTGGATATGTAAGAGATCAGCACGTGAGCTGCACACGGCGGCCAGGACGTTCATATCGGTAAACTGAACCCCTGCCAGATTCAGCTGAATTATAGAAACAGAACCACCTTTGGAATACGTTGTGCCTTTTACCAAGTAAAGCTGAATATGCATTAAAAAGGCATTGCCTGCCCTGACTCTTTTCTCCTTGTCCGTGAGGCTGGTGAGAGTGAGAGCGGCCCCTGCCTTCACCTTGTCGATGGAGAAAAGCAAGGGGCCGGGAGTGAAGTGACTCAGGGGCCGCTCATCAATGCACCGGCTTGGTCGGGTGGCCTATGAACAAAAATTTAAACATCCAGTTTATGACCTGAGTGCCCCAAGGGTCTCGAAGCCATAACACCCCTTACCTGCGGGCGACTGCACATAAAGATACTGCAGCAAAGAGGGCTCTTTGGTGCTTTCCTTTTCTTTCGAAGGCTTTTCTATCTCTGTGTTTCTAGAAGGATTCCCCCACTCAGAAGAAATGAAGCAGGGTGCTGTAGCCTTTCCCGACACCTCCTCTGCAGCAGAAAGTTGTCCATTCACGTGAATGCCTTCATGGGGTGCAGGTCCCCTTTTATCCACGGTCTTGGAAGAGGCAATGGCTGTGGAATCTGAGGGTTTCTAAGCACAAGCCAACCAGGAACCAGAAAAGCAGGTCAAAATCCCAGCAGTAAATTATAATAACAGCTTTCTCCAAATAGCTAACATATAAACAAAAAGGTCAGACACAGCTGACCAAATCTGACATACCAGATTTGCGTATGTCAGTTGTTTCTGTCATATTTATAGGAATGGCCTGAAGATCGCTGTCACGACATGGGCTTCTGTAGGCTTACGATTTCTTAAGCACAGAAATGATGGAGATTTTAATAATGGGAAACTGGGTATGGTGTTTAGACTGTGCAATAAATTTCTGAGCTGGAACACATAAACGGTGTTGATGCTGCAGCCTTTTAGGGCTTGATAAGAATTGCAGGGCTGACCCAAAGCTGTCTTGGTTATCTAAGACACGTGTATGTAGATGTACCAGTCAGTCTTTTCCTTCTGTTTTGCAACCCCAGGCTATATACAAAATTAGAAAAATTCATTCTGGCAGGAGGAAGGGTCTTAATTAATGGACTGATTTCCATGAGGTGTGCCTCACTGATCCCCTACAAACGGCTGCAGGGAGAGTGCTTCTGCTTTCTGAGAGTTTTCCCAGTCATATCTCATTAACCTCTGAAAGGCTAACTGTGGACAGCTCAGATTTTTGTTCTTTTCATTTCGTGGCTAGGGAAACGGGCTCTCTGAGCAGTGACACGGGCACTGACATAGACACTGAGAGCCAAACGGCACCTACATTCCTGACTGTGGACCTCAGGTGCACCCTGGATTAAGATGATTATTTCATCAACGTGTTAAAAAAAAAAAAGTATAGCAAAAAAGACTGGGAAAGAACATACAAACACATTGACAGCGATTGCCCCTATGTGGTGGGATTATGGGTAGGTTTTTTTCCCTTTATACTTTTTAGCGTTTTATGCAAAGTGTGATTTTTATAAAAATCACTTTTGTTACAGTACTGCTTCATGGCAAGATTACCTGGGGCAGCCAGTCCTGGGCTTAATTATACAAGTGACACATGCACTACTTCCTATTCCAGACTCAGTAGCTTATCTGTGTGTCTCTATTGGGAAGGAACTACGGGTCGACGGGCCATCAGCTAGCACGTCCACTTGAATCCCTTACCTTGGGCATGACGAGGGAGAGGGGGCCGTCTTCGTAGTCCCTGCTTTGTCTTTTCATGGCCGGCTCTTCCTCCTCCTGGGGCTTCCTCTCCTCCCCTAGGCGCTTCTGAACTGAGGGCGTGGCTGACCGCTCTGCTGTGCCTTCCGAGCCCCTGCTGTCCCTCTCTGACCCTGACCCTGACCCCGGGGACGGCGGCTCTTGCAGGCTCCCACACAGCATGAACAGCGAGGTGGAGGGCACGTACACGAGGGGCTGGCCGGCCAGCAGAGCTGGCTTCAGGCCCTCCGCGTCCAAGGCGGCAGAGGCGAGGGAGACACCTCCTTGTCCGTTCAGACCATTCTGGGCAGAGAAGGCTTGCAAGTCCGTTGGAGCCACGGAAAGTACTGGGTGGGCCAAGGCATTGACACAGTATTCTGAGTCAACAGAGAGGCCGGGGAGAGGAGCAGCGGCCTCCAGGCTGCTTGATGGAGGTACCGCTCTCTGATTGGCAAAAGCTTCTGCCCTGGAAACAGAGTGGGACCCATCCAGTTACCACATTCTACCAACCCCCGACTCTGCTTTCCTAAAGAGAGATGTACCAAAGCAGGAGTGAGAGAATTCTGCTCAGGAGGCTATTAAAGCGCACTCTCTGAGCCCGTGAGCCGGCTCCAGAGTCAGATGACCATATCACCTGGATGGATGGTTAGGGGTGGGGTAGGGGGATCTCAGGTGAGGGCTAATAGAGGCTCCTCCCCTGCCTCTCCCACACCCAGTAGTCATCAGCTACCCAGCATGTACCCCTTTCCCAGGCACACAGATGCTACAATGACTAGCATAATAGGGTAATAATTTCACATAATTATTATAACACTAGCTACTCTCATTCCATCCCCCCTGCCCCCGTTTACTAGGAAGGAAAACTGAAGCTCAGAGGCTAATCCACCCACTGAAGGTCACCCAGTGGGGCCTCACAGTCAGTCACTGTGAGAGATCCTGGGTAGATAACAGAGTCTAGGCCAGACACTGACTTAAAGGACACACCTAGTTTGTCTCAAATCCACTGTGAGATAAATGAAGTGGGCAGTGAGTGAGGAAATAAATTTATCTACAAAATTATTTTCTGTCATTCTTGTCCCGTTCGGCTCCATATTACTACAGAATTTTTAGGCAGCACACATTCAAAATTAAGTCTCCTCAACCTAGATTATAAACGATGCCTGGGCCTTTTATAAAGAAAAATTTCCAAATACTAGAAAGCCTGTTTATATTTTTAGGATTATTTTGCAAGTAGATGAGGAAGGCTCTTTTGAGACTCCTTTAAGGACTAGTAAATAGAGAACAGGGATTTCCCTAAACCTCTGTGAGGGAATCACTGAGAGCAATTTTGCCCACATTCTCACCCCCTGTGGTGCTGGGAATAAGCGGAGTGCACGGGGCTGCAGAGATGAGTAAAGAGTAAAGCTCTCCAGCCACAGCCTCCCGGAACGAGTGATGGACGTCACTCAGGTCCATGAAACAACATGCCCACGCTGATGGTCGCGCCCACTGCCCTACCTCTGGCCATTCAACCTCCCCATCTCCACCAGTAAGATCACCGTCACCTGAGACCCAGGTGTTCTTCGTGATGCCTCTTTTCTACTTCAGTGACTTTTGCTGGCTCACTGTCTTATACTGATTTCCATTTCTTTCCATCCCCAGCTGACATGGCTCAGACCAGAATGACTAGGAATGCTCTCTTCTGTGATCTCCTAATATGAGCCCTTCTCTATTCCAACCCCACCTGCTTAAAGCAGCCAGAATGGTCTTCTCCGGTGAACCTACAATAACTCTTTACCATCCATCTAATAAATCCAAACTCTTAAACTTGGCTTTCAAAGCTTTCTGCCAACTTGACCTACTTACCTCCGACATCCCAAGCTCTTCTTATGAATACGTCCTTTCACGATCCTATTTGGACAAATCATTAGGGCCAGACTAACCAGTTTATTTCCCCTCCGCTCCCTGATCCTGGCTCAACAATCTGTTTCTTTCCATATCTGGCATTATAAACCCCTCGTGTCTTCGCTTTAGCGTTTCCTCCGCTTCCTCTGCTAATATATGATTTCCTTGAAAATCAGACCCCAAATCTGACTCAGCTCTGTCGCTTAATAGCATTGTGACCTTGGGCAAGTTACTTAACCTCTCTGGGTTTCAGTTTCCTCTCTGTAAAATGAGGATAATAGTACCAACCTCAAAAGGTTGTTTTTGTGATATGAGATGAGATAATACACATAAAACTTCAGGAATTGTACCTGGTAGTTCATAAACAACGTTAGCTACGATGATGACAAAGTGATTCATGGGGCTATGATGTGTCATTTCTCAGTGTCACATTAGTAGTGACTTGTCTTTTCTCATTGTATTTGTCTTTTTATTTATTTTTTTCCTTGTAAGCTTTGATGGCCTAGGGGAATAAATTTTTCATACTTTCGTGTCCTTGATGCCATATCCTGCACAGTGTTTGGGCACAAGGGGGAAACTTACAAAACTCTTAATAAACAAATGGCTGACTTTTGAGCAGGACTGTTAAATTTTACCTTTTGATGGGTGGCATTTCAGTTTAGTCAAAGTTAAGACTAGGAAATAGAAAAAAATACACTTGGAGTTTTTAAGACTACTTACCGTGAATTGTCTTCTATTTTCTGTCTGTAGACAGCTGCCAGACTTCCAATTTCTAAGGAGTAGCCACCTGATCCTAAAAAGGAAAATGAAGGTCTAGCGAATATAGCAAGGGACTTATACACACCGTTATATACAGCAGGATTCATTATTCACAGCTCAGGGATTATAAGACTATCTCAAATCCATTCTGGTTTTGATTCAAATAGAGAAATGTCCAGAAGCTAGCTGTTAATGGTGAATGCAGGTCTCATCACAGATTAGTAAGAAAACAAAACAAAGCAAGTATTGCTTTGTAAGTCTGATGAATTGCTGAGATGCATCAAACAGGCCAACCATGGCAAACCAAATGATCTTCAATCTTTAAGGCCGACTAGAATCAATTTCAGGCATGGGGCTATGTTTATAACCTTGAAGTCACCAACTCTTTTATTCCACACACCACCCCCCGCCCCCCGCCAATCATTTCACTTGAGTTAAGTGAAAAAAACAGGCAGAGCCTAGAGTCAGCTCACTTTAAAATGACAGTGCATGGGTCGGGCTACAATTACACGGTGACTGATGGAGTCCATGGATTAAGTAAAGGCAGATACCTTGTTTTTCTCTGTAAGGGCTGCTGGGTTCTGAGTTCACTTTCCTCTGGATCCTCCCAGAAGCCTGATCCGAGTTAAAAGAGCCATGTCGAGCAAGCTTCTGTTTTGCACAGAATTGAATGTGGCCGTATGTTTCTCTTTTCAATTCTGGTAGGACAGATGCAGAAACATCCACTAGTTCTTCATCTAAATAAAGAGAATTGGTAGTGTTGTCATACAGCTATAATTCAGGATAATTTTAGCCTTTTTAAGATATGGCTTTGAGGACCTATCATTGTAACGGAGCTACCCTATAAATTAAAAACTAAGACAATCAAAGGAATTTTGTGAGCCTTGTGTCAAACCCCAATTTCTTTCAATGTATTGCACTAGTCCTTTTTAAAAGTTAGTGGATGACTTTAAAGTAAAACTGAATCCACATACATTCTAAAATTATCTAAACCGCCACAAAAGTAGAACAGGATGTTCTATAACCCAAATTAGAATGGACCTGAAATTTTAGATGCTTTCTTTGGGCAGAGATAGCCAAGAAAAACCCAACCATACTCAGCCCAACAAGCATATTTAGAGATTTTAACATTAATTGAGATCAGCCTCTTATGCCACAGCCCTAGGGCAATGAGTATAAGAACCTCTGTTTTCTATTATTATGCTTTATTATTTCTTTCTTATGCAGTAGGAGGCTCAGTTACTAAGTGACCAAAGGAATAAGGTCAGCAGAAACTTCACGGCTGAAATGCTGCAGAACAGTGAGGATAATAGAAGGCTGGGCCTTGGAGGCACATTTTATGCTTAAATAAGCCTGTGTGAAATCAGGACAGAAATTTCTATACAGAACCAGGCCTATATTCTACAAAGAAATGAACCCTGTTGTTCAGATAGTCATTCCTACCCTGCTCATCTGTCCTATCTTTTTGTAAGTTCAAAGCATGTACATTTAAATTATAAGACTGATTTAATAAACTGAAAGGCCCAGCTAGACTTACATTTTCTAAAACACACAAATATTGAAAAAGAAAATCACCTTATAGTTTTCTTTTTCTTATAACAAAAACCCAACAGATGTTCTGTTTAGAAAATCCGAAGTTAAAAAAAAAAAAGCAGAAGTTATAGAATCAAAAAGAAGAAAATGGGTCAAGATAGTAATGGATCATATCTACCCTCCTTCCTGAAACAAATAAAATATTGGACAAAATATATAAAACAATGGCTCTCAAGACATTGGACATCAGGACAGTGATCCCTTAGAGATCACTGGGAAGAACTTAACCCATATCCTCTCTGAATTCCTACCGAGCCAGTACTGCCAGGTGTAGTGCTTAAGAGTTATCTAATTTTCAAATGTGTGCTAATTATACACCTTCAATAGAAGCTCATTAACCGACTGAAGTGCATAAGGCACTGATCTGGGTACTAGGGTGTAATCAAAGATGAATAAAAACTGTGTCTGCCCTCAAAATTGTACAGCAGGGACAAAGCATAATATCATCACCAAGTACAATAGCGTGATGCTAAACTGCAATAGTTTAGATGAGACACTCTGCTCTGGGTGATCAGGGAAAACTTCATGCAAGAGCTGATGTTTGAGTGAGATCTTGAAGGCTGAGTAGAATATTTTTACGTTGAAAGGGGGAAGAGAGCTTCACAGGTGGAAAGACTGGGAGAAGCCAGAAGCAGAGGAGTAGAAAGTGGTGAAGTTGTACACTTCACGCTGGCAGGGACTGTATCACATACGTCTTTGAATCTCTCACGGCATTAGAACAGGCAAACCTCGGAGGTGTTGCGGGTTTGGTTCTAGACCACTGCAATAAAGCGAGTCACGTGAATTTTTTGGTTCCCCAGTACATATAAAAGTTAGGTTGACACTATATCGTAGTGTGCAATAGCATCATATCTAAACAATGTACATACCTTAGTTAAAAAAACACTTTATTGCTAAAAATGCTAAGCGTCACCTGACAACGCAGGGTTGCCACAAACGTTCAATTTGTGAAAAAAACAGTATCTGTGCAGTGCGATAAAATGAAGTATGCCTGTATAGTCCACATGCAGTACGTACTTGCTGGGTTGAATTAATTAGACTTGGTTTTAAGTGGTTTCATCTAGTTCCTAAGTGAATAATGTGTTACAAGTGAGGTAGAGAGCTATATCTTTTATAAGCCTGGGTTAAGTGCAGGAATTTATACTACTAAGACTAAAATTGGAAAGGTAACTTAAAAATAACTTTAATGGCTTTTTTCCAGGCAGCATAGCCATACATAAAGTGGCTGGTGCAGAAGGATCCAGTCCCCAGTTGTGCAAATATTACTTTTGAAGTAAGTAGAAGATAATACCCTCTTTTGCTCTAATTTAGTAAAATTATGACATTAGCAACCTTTTAAATAAATTACAAAAAAGGTGTTCATTACATCCATGCTATATATATATATATATATATATATATTTTTTTTTTTTTTTTTTTTTTTTTTTTTT
>RJWK010007362.1:0-31524 GCA_004363435.1 Platanista minor | reverse complement strand
TAGAAGCCATCTTACCACATATTAGTTTTGGGATAATGATTGATATAATTTTTACATTATCTGGAATTTCAAAGAAAAACAATGTTTTATTCTGCTAATGCAGAAACAACCAGAGTTCATAAGAAGTGTCATTTAAAAAATTTTTCTTTTATGAAGTGTCATTTTAAATCCTCAGTCCCTAACTTCCAGGAACTTTGGAATACAATAAAAAATGCAAAAGAGCTGTGATTTAATCGTTCCAGAAACTGCCAGGTTCTAAGTTACCTGTGTGTAAGCCAACCAGCATAACCATTTGTAGACTAAGGCTCATTGTTCCAAGACTGATGTCACTAGTCTAATTTTGAATGTGATGTGGGTGATGGGAAGTGAAGGTGAAGATCAAACTCACTGTGTGGTAGGTGTATGATTTGGAAAAGGAACTGGGGATTATACATAAAATGGTCCCTAGCAAAACCACGCCTTACCAGTGGAATTGAAATCCACAGGCCCGATCCACTTGAAGGCGGGCTTCCGGCCTCGCTCTTCTGTCACATGCACTTTCTTTATCAGTGCCAAGCTGGTCAGAACATTGGCTATGTCATAGAGGCGTCGTACCTTTGCTAGAAGATATAAAGACAATTGCGGTCACACCATACATTGGTCAGCAACACCATTACGTTTTAGTTTATGTGACAGGTCACTTTCTAGCCACCACATATAAGCCTCTAGCAGAGAGCAGTGGGGTAGCATGAAGAGACCAGTGGCTCCGGCGTGAAATCACCCAGGATTTATGTATCTGATGACAGACACTACTAAGGGAAGGTCACTGTGTTCCCCCATTTCCACAACTTCACACCTCGTACAAGAGGAACCTGGTGACGGGCCAGGATTGCTGTGATTGCAAACGTACCAAGGGAGAGAAATGGGCTGTAATGAAAGGCTTAGGAAATGTAATTCTGATCTGTGGCTCGTCAAAAGCTTGCCCGGAGTTTCTTCCAGCAGGAGGTGGTGGCACCCGCTCTATCAGGCAGCTAGGCTGTGAAAATGACAGGGATTCCCCAGAGCTTCCTGAGAGGCTGCACTGCTGGGCACACAGACTGTCTAGGGCTGAAGACAGGCAGCGCCTCACCTTTAATCCCAGCGTTCTGGCCACCCAGCGGGGGAGGGGTGAGATGGGCATTCCCTGAGTCTGAAGAGGTTTTTGGGAGAGACATTTGAAAGTACAGGGATTGGAGGAGAAATTCAGAAGGGTGGTAACACGTTAAACAGGCAGGATGATGCCCACAAAGTAAGTTCTACTCAAGAAATCAACTTATAGGTCGGAAACCTACTTGCACTTAGGGCTAGGATCAAGCAAAGGGCTTTGATTACCGACCAGAAACATCAAGCATTCACCCCAGATGCCACAGTCTTCCCAATCCTGATAGAGCTGGATTTTATCTAGTCATTTCTCCCACAGGGTGGCTATACTTCTAGCTGGAAACAAACAAACAAAAGCTAGAGAATGTTCAGCTCATGGTTTCTCAGGGCTTGAATGAGCTACCAGGAGCCAGGGGCCTTTGGCTCAGGACCCAGGCTTGAAAGAGAAGGAAGGTGCACGGGGTGTGAAACTTGGAAACACTTTCCCCGTCCAGCAGCCATGTCCCACCACCCCTGTACCCTACCCTGCTCATTCCTCTGGTTCTTACCTGTAGACAACTTTCATGTCCACCCATCAGAAGAGTATGCAGGGGCCAAGGAAAGAAGGGAAAGAAAACTCAGACATTCCGTCTTGGATGCAGCGATACTAAAGAGAAATGCAAAGCCTCTTACATCCTCCCTGACCTGCATCTGTGGGATGCCATTCTGCTTCCACCATCCACTCTGCCGAGGAAAAGGCATCGGACAGAACTTTCACAGGAATTCTAGTATGTGACCAGCTTACCTCTCACAGCACCAAGAACCTTTATGAAGGCAGGAAGGAGTGTACGTCTCAAAAAAAAAAATAATGTTTTAAATCTCTGAGGCAGCAAACATCAGCATATGACATCCCACTCTTTCTGTGCTAATAAGTGGATTTAGGTGAAGATGCTTACTTTTAAATTTACTATGATCCGGCGTATCTTGGCTTTCTTCTATCAGTATTTTGGCAGCCACATCAAGAGTAACAATCTTGGTTTTGGAGACCAGGAACAGCATGACAAACTTCTGGCTCATAATTCTCAGAGACTTATCTTTTCTACTGTTTGCAGATGCTACAAAGGGAATAAAACAAAAGCATCAAAACGTAATTTACCACAAGACAGACTGTACTTCTAGTTTGCCAGACCGATCTAACTGTATCGGCAGATGGAAACATCACTCTTGTTACAGTGATCAGCGGAAGCCTGTTGGACACACATCATAAAAAGATGGTTCACAAAGAAATAAGACAGATTTTCTTGTGGGTCATAAAATTACAGTAGGTATAAATTCTGAAATGCTTTATATTCATACTTCATTGAATAGAAGCCATGAAGTAGTTTTCCTGAAGCAATTTTGGAAAAGATTAAAGTAGAGGGATAAAAGGATAGAGTTAGGGATCAGGAACTATTTTCAGAATATCAACCCTTCCCTCAATGGCAAGGTCTCCACTTTTATTTCTCTGAGCCCACAACAGCTAGACTATACCCTCCACATAGTAGGCACCCACCTCTTCCACTGCTTTTCAGAAATAAGTGAAGAAATAAACAATAAGTAAATAGGAGACACTGATTAGATGTGTGTTGCCATAGGTGGCAGGCAAACCATCGCCGACAGATGGCTGTCTCCTCCGGTTATTAGGATAAGAACTGGCTCATAGGGTGGAATTAAAAGGCATGAGGTAGTAAATGGAATGAAAGCCAGGCCCACCCTTCCATTCCTATTGCTTATAAATCCAAGTGAAACGTTAGGGATACTTGCACTTTATTATCTTAGCAAGGAGGAGCCGGGTGAGAATGAAGACCAATGGTTAAAGGAGGGACAGCATAAATATGAGCTGGGAGGGGAAGAACACTGTAACATAAGTAAAAAAAAAAAAAAATCTGCATCAAATAAAGGTTGTCTATCTTTCTAACCAGTATTTTCTGCTAATGGGGTTCTTTTCTAAGCCATCTACTCCAGTATATAATTAAACAAATAGGATCCTTTGAAGAGAGAAATTCTTTCCAAGTAAATTTTCCTTAAAGGCTCACAAGCAGGAATCAGCATGGGGCTGTCAATCTGAAACAGGAGCGCTGTTCGAGATCTAGGGTCCAAACACACCAAATACCAAGTGAAACTGCCACTAGACAGTTTTTCAGTGAGGTTGAGTGGGCAGCCCAGTCGGGAAGCCATCTGTCTCCCTGTCTTCGGGAGAGAGAATAAGAAGACATCTCCCTGCAGGGTGGTCCATTTGGTTCCTCCCATCTTAGCAGTGACTCTCTTCAGAAGACACCATCGCCCTCTCCCTGCCATTACTCGTGTGGGTACCATGGACTCACAAGAGGGATAGTCCGGTTCAGAGAAATCCAGTAACTGTGGATCCTGGGAATCTAGACAGCCATCTCTTTTGCGTTCCCCAAATTTATAATCCATCAGGTCGAGCTCTTTCTGTTGGAGGTGTGCCATCTGCTCTTCGTATTTCTGCTCCTCTCCTAGCCTCTGGAGGTTCCTCAGGGTTTTCGGCAGGCTGTGCCGTCCGTGCCAGCCGTACTGATTCTTGGCCACCCGGCTGACCAGATGCAGCGACTCCAGCACATTCACAATGTCGTAGATGCGTCTCCTTTCAACGCCTGTTTGAAAAAGAGAAGCCAGCCATCATCATGCCGACCAACATTTTTGAGTATAAATTCCTTGAAGGCTTGGGCCTTGTCTGTGGACTATTTTGTGTGATGCTCTGCCCAGCAAACATAATTGCTCAAGAAATTCATACTATATGAATGCAAGAAAAAGAAATTTTTTTCTTCTTGGGATCCAACTCTCGATAAGATCTAGCTAGGATAAACATCCACCTTGAGATGGACGACAGTTCCATCTGTATTACCTAAATAGCAGAGCAACTTTTCTTTGGACCTGTTAGGCAAACCACATGAACATTTCAGTGCGTTAAAACTGGTGGGCTTGAGCAACACACGTCATAGTAATAAATGCTTGATGAATGTTGGATGGTTGATTTTGACTTGTATTCCTAGTTATACAGATTATAGAACTGTGTCCAGTAACTGTTAACTCATTATTGGACCATATTCTCCTTTCCTGGAGTTTGAATGATGTGAAAAAATTACTTGTTAATTCTCTTAATGGTCAGTAAGGAAAACAGATGGTATATATTTTGTTTCTCATTTTGCACTGGAAACTCAGGAGTCAAGGGCTTGGGCACCCTTCTCAAGTTGCCGGAGGAAGCTAGTGCCAGGGCTGGAACAACGTACAGGTCGCCTTCTGCTCATCACACCTGTGGACAACCCTCCCTGTGCTCCCATTCACTGTATCCTGCCAAACAGCCCATTAATAAAGCACAGAGACTCTAGCACAGGCTGACCATCCAGTTCATCAATTCCCTACCCACTTTCCCAACACTCCCTAAATAGCCAGGATTACGAGCAGTCTATTGAATTTACTAAAAATATGTATGCTGGTTAAGTGCGGGGGCTTCAGGGTCAGACTGCATGAATTGGAATCCCTGCGTTATCCCTTACTAGTCAGGTGAGCCTGGGAAGTTACTTAATCTCTCTGTGCCTTAGTATTTATCTCATAAAATGATGAGGATTAAATGTGATCATAAACTTAAAGGGTTTCTGATAGGTGTTAATTTATCTACTCTTTGTATGTTATTTGGTAAATATCAGTACTTCCTGCGGGGCACTGGAGACACCTAAAATTCCTGCTAGCATAAGAGGTGACAGTAGAAACAGATTTTTAAATCTTCCATCTTGTCTCATCATCCTGTTGTGCCATAGGCCCTTAGGCTTTGGGGACTCAACCGGCCCCTTGTGCTCTCCCCTAAGTATCCGTAACAAAAGCCTCCAGGCATCTCCCAGAAAACTGGCCCAGCTACAAAAATGCCTTCTTTCTCTTCACTTGCCAAGAGCTGTTCTATAATCAGGGCAGACTTGGTGCACGTAGCTCTTGGCCTTTCAAAGATTTAACACAAGAAATAAACCAGGTTACAATGAGAACTGTGGAGCTGAGAGGAAATTCTACCCCATGCATGAAGAGGCATTTCGCAGTCAATCAGAACATTTCGGCTCATGACCCTGAAAGGTTCTTCACTCTCAAAAGCTCAGGCTTTGGTGCCAGACGCCTGCTGGAAGGTGTTGGCCAGAGCAGTCGGCAGCCCCTTGTCCAGATCTGCCTGGCTCCTTATTCCAGTCTGTTTTCATATATTAACACATCTTGTTGAGAGTGGAACGGTATAAACCTTCCCATTAGAAATGTCATGTGAATGCAACTGAGACAGCCCAGGGCCAGCCATATGTCTGGCTGTTTTGTTATTTTGTATTAGACACAAGCTGCTAAGTCTCCATCTAGTGGCTAGACATCTCAAGAAATAAAGGAAGATTTGGACAACTAAGAGAGGAAGATGATGCTTGATATGCACCATAAGTGTTCAGAAGGTGGTGCTGGCAAAAGCCCATAGCAGCTACTTGCCTGAATAATCACTCACTCTTGCAATCTGGACTAACTGTCCACTGGCTGGGTGCGCCTCAACTTCCCACGTCACAGGTCTCAAGTCCTGCAGGTAACTCTGGGGCTTGCTCTGCCAGGAAAGTCTTCCCTGGCACAGAGCCTTCTTTTTCCTTTGTGTTCAAGGCAATCCGATTAATCGTAGGCATGGCATTAGTTATGCCCTCGAGGATTTACCAATTGTTACCATGCTTCCCTTATGCCCCATAGAGCTTATCAAGAGCATCTCAGCCCAATTAATAGTTTCCCAGGCTGTGTAACTTTCCATTTACTAAAGTCACTCCCAGTTCTTTAACCTCTTACCTATAATATCAGTATCGAATCTACATGAGACCAGAAACTGGGAATGAATGCAATTTGAATGCTTTGCACATCCTTGATTAAAATATGGTCTTATAGCTTGTGACCTGGGATAGAGCAGGAGTTTAGACTCAATCCCAAGAGATGGTTACTCCCGAAACAGCTTCTAGGAAGGGACTCCATTTTTACGATCTCACGTGAAGAGAGATGGCAAGTTCATCTGGCAGGTCTTAGAAATTTTGAGACAGCAGGAAGCTGTTGCAAAAATCTTTGGCATTCTCCTCCAGGCGGTTATAACGTGGGGATTTACAGCCCATATGAGTAGTTCCCACTCTTCTGTCCTCCCTGGGACCTGTAAGGTAGCTTTCCAACATCTAATCTTTTGTCTTCTGGCAAGGACTCTTGATGAGGCCTGGGTATATGGAGGAAGGTGGCTTCATGAACCCCAATGAGAAAGACATCGTATGATCTGTTGTTTTACCCTCATCTTCTTCTTTTTTTTTTTTTTTTTAATTTATTTTTGGCCGTGTTGGGTCTTTGTTGCTGCGCGCAGGCTTTCTCTAGTTGCGGTGAGCAGGGGCTACTCTTCGTTGCGGTGCACGGGCTTCTCACTGCAGTGGCTTCTCTTGTTGCAGAGCACGGGCTCTAGGCGCGCGGGCTGCAGTAGTCGTGGCACGAGGGCTCATAGTTGTGGCTCGCGGCTCTAGAGCACAGACTCAGTAGTTGTGGCGCACGGGCTTAGTTGCCCCGCGGCATGTGGGATCTTCCCGGACCAGGGCTCAAACCCGTGTCTCCTGCATTGGCAGGCGGATTCTTAACCACTGCGCCTCCAGGGAAGTCCCTACCCTCATCTTCTTAAGACTAGTTTCCAGGACCCAGTTCCTCAGCTATGTCTACACCAAGCCTCTGTCCAACTGGCTCACTTTCCCCTTCTTGTTTCATTGCTACCAATGCCAGAATATTGTATTATACTTCTAGGTTCTAAAATGGCCCCCCGTCAAAGCCCTCTGCTTCCTCCTAGCTGTAGAGGATCACAGGATGGCTTGAGGATGGTGGAGGGGGTGGGGGGAGTACCTCTAATGAGAGCTGAGTAGAAACTGTTCCACGTAGCAATAAGAATAAGCCAGGCTCTGAGTTGGGCATGTTACTGACATTATCCCCAACTTTTCTAAGTTTCTGCAAGGTAGGTGCTATGGTCCCTATGCTGTAGTTGAGAAAAGAATAATTAACTTTTTAAAGCTCTCACAGTCTATAAATTAGAGAGCTGGGCTTCAAATCCAGCTCTGTCTTGCTCAAAGTGCAGCCCATGGTCTTCCCATCACAACACACTGGTTCCTCATTACCTCAATTTCCAGCAAGTAAAATCTTTTTAGCCATCAGTTTGAATAATTCAGAGTGATAATCATCTACTGGGTCACATTCTTTGAGCTACGGGAAGATATAGAACCAATAAACAAACTAAAAATATACTCTGTCATAAAGCCTACTGGGCTGATTTCTTCGAGCCTTTTTTTCCCCTGTATGCAAACCCACCTAATCTTTTAAGGGGACACTCTGACATCTTCAGATCATGTGATTTCTACTTATTTATTGTCAACAGTATGTTCATCCTGAAACCAACTGCAATCCACGTCCACTAGGAGTCTCTATTCTGAATCAGCGGTCTGCATATTTATAGTCCAGACACCACTGCACATTACACACACCCACGCCATGTGAACGCATGTATTCCTCTTTGTTATAAGGCTTAGCCGTTTGAGTTATATCCAGATGCGCTTTTACTAGTTGGGCAGACTTGCTGTGAAGGTCACAGTATGGGGCTTCAAACATAATGCTCTTGCTTTCAAATCGTGCTTTATAACAAAAATAACACCAGTTCTGAACTCTTTGAAGCATTTTAAAAAATAATCAGAAGGATATTTCTAAATATCTTTTAAGTCTGTCTGAAATAACATGGAATTAAGATATGCGATATTAATTTGTAATGTGAGTCTTCTGTAAACATATTTTTTAAGGTTAAGAAAACCAAATATTTGTTTGACCCTCAAGCCTAAAAGGCTCCCTGGAATTCTATGCATAATGATGATGACAGAAGAAAAGCTCTACCTGCTCCTCTGTCCTCACTCTTTTGAGGGTCAGCTCTTTACTTAGTAAAGGAGGTGGTCTGAAGCCTTTGGGTTGCCCGAGGAATCAACTTCCCACCGTAACTGGAGACAGGCCTCCAGGTGATCCCACGATACATACCGAGACTGACAGCAACTTCATCTAGGGAGATGGTAGTTTTCTCAGTTGACAGTGGATAACTTGGATAGCGAGCTAGAAACTTCTGGCACAGGAGTCCTAAACTTTTCTGTTTTCTGCTTGGCCTTTGCTTTTCAAATTCATCCACAGCACTGTCCCCAACAACATCAAGCTACAGAGGGCAGACAGAGGGAGGGGGGAAATATCTCAGTTAACATCTTAACAGAGAAATTGCAATGGGTGGTATCGGCGAGTGGAGGGGAACATCCAAATCCATACCATCCTAGATTCGGGTTAAAATACATTTCCTAATCTAATTTTCTTAACATTTTACCTATTGCTTTCTCTGAACTGAACTTTTCCTCCTTTGTAATTTGAGGCTGAGTCTACTCTTTAAAATAAAAAATGAACAATGCAGTCATTTACAGGTCGCTACAGCCTTGATTTATAGGTTGCTACACCCTTGCTACTAGAGTGCTTGTTAGACTGAGATCAGCATCACCAGGAGCATGTTAAGAGATATAAAACCTCAGGCCTGGGCTTCCCTGGTGGCGCAGTGGTTGAGAGTCCGCCTGCCGATGCAGGGGACGCGGGTTCGTGCCCCGGTCTAGGAGGATCCCACTATGCCGCAGAGCGACTGGGCCCATGAGCCATGGCCGCTGAGCCTGGACGTCCGGAGCCTGTGCTCCGCAACGGGAGAGGCCACAACAGTGAGAGGCCCGCGTACCGCAAAAACAAACAAACAAACAAACAAAACCCTCAGGCCTCACCTCAGACCTGATGTATCAGAATTTGTCTCTTCCTAAGATCCTGTGTAATTCCTATTAACGTGAAAACTCGAGATGTACTTGCCTGCATTGTGTCACCAAACTCTTTATTTTTCACAATTTACCAAGGGCTGATGGAACTGAACAGGGGGAGCTACATCTTATTCTTCCTTATTCTTTCTTATTGTAAGTACATTAAACTAGTGTCCTTGTCTTATCAACTCACATTTGAAAAAGGCTCGATTCAAGCCCCAAGAAAAACTTTTTTTTAAAAGTATAGATATGCTGCTTCTTCAGTAGCCCTGGTTCCCTACAGGACAGGTAATTTAAAGACGATTTAACTTTAAAGCCCCAAACCCACGAACTGAACATACATGAGAAGGATAAAACTCCCCAAGTCAAAAACATTTAGATTAATATTACCCTTAAAATCAAAGCAAAAATCATAATTCATGGCAGCATTAAAAAAAAATCCAAATGTCTTCATTAAATCAAAATGATTAAATATCATTGCTTAAAAAATTTATCATTTAAAAATGTGTACTGGTGAAGACGGTATCATACAGAAGAAAAGAAAGCATTCATTATGAAAAATGAGATATAGAATAAGAGTTCCACTTCAGATTAAGTGGAGTACTGCTTTTGCCTCAATAGTAACCAAAAACTTGAGAATTCTGTGACTTTTTAATAATCAGGTAAACATTTTAAAATTCTATGAAAGGTCTTAGGAGCACAGCCTGTTTACCTGCAGACAGTCTGTAAACGCATCATCCTTGTTCTCAATGGGCCTGAACAGTCCTTTTTTCTTCTCTCGGTCTCTTATGTCTGGGCTGGCAGCACTAATGAGCATCTTCAGGTTAGCGGTGGGTGTCCACGGTTCTGCCTGCTGTCTGTCGACAAGCTTAACTGGAGTGATGGGATTTCTTTCTGGAGTGAAGATTTTTTGTTTCGATAAGTCAATTGGTTCATTTTTTATTGGCGTCTTTGGGGTCATCCTTGAGCAATCAACAAATATATTTTCCTGTTTTAAAAAAGAGACCTTTTAGCGAAAATGAGAAAGGGCAGGTTATCAGCTAAGAGTACACTTTATTCCCATTATTCACTAAGTCATGAAAATACAAACAGACTATATGTTCAGGGCTGAAAAATATCAAGATAGGACGAATGAAAATAAACAGAAGGATCCATGGGAACCAAAGAGTGGCTGCTACTCCTTTTAAGCATATTTTTCACGGCACCTCTGTGAAAGGAGTCATGAGTGTTATGCGTCACTGGTGGATGCTTGTAATAGGCGGGGATGATAATAAGAGCAAATGTGGGTTGAGTCCATATTGCTTCTTCTAAGTGACATATTTTTTTAAACACTATTTACGAGTTTGCACTAACTAGTGAAGAGCAATTATGCTTTTGTTCGATGTTCACCAGTGCTAATAGAGCAATTACCAGGACAGATTAATGGAAGGGCATCCAACAAAATGCCACATTTCAAACCACCCAGCTATCTAATGTCACTCCCCCAGAGCAGTGCTTCTCAAACTACCCCTGGTGAAGGACCAGGGTTTTTCCCAGACTGAAAACTCCCGGAGACTGATACATGGTCTTACTTCATAGGACCCATGTGCAACTCCCATCACATGTGACTTTCCTCTTGAGCTTGCCACTCAACTTGACCTACAGCTTGTTTGACAAGAAGAGACCACTGATCACAGGTTTAGATGTCACAGGGGCAAGATCAACTGAATTACTGTAGAGCTTTCTAGGTGCTAAACTCTCAAGTCCTGTTCGTAATGTTTTGCAGCTTGGTAATAGTTTGTGGACTAGCACCTTCCCCCAGACTCTTTGAGTAGACTATCTTAGATAATTAAAAGAAAAGATTAATGATGGTTCCATTAATCCATTAAGAAAAAGGACTAAGTCACAACAACTTGCGTTTGGAATTACTAAGTTACCGAAGCAAATTTCTTTCCCCTGAAATAAGTTTTTGCCATTCAAACCCAGAAAGATTCTGCTCTTCCCATAGCTGAACTCACCTCCAGGTAATAGTGCCTTTACATAATTAGGAAGGTAGATGAATTACATATTTGTCACTCCCTTTCCTGCACACACTATCACTCTATAGATTATTGCATGCTTGGATTTTGGCCAAATAGTGGTTTTTAAAAAAGTGTTTTCCTATAAACGAGCAACATATGAAGAAGGAAAAAGAATTGTTTGGGATGGACTTCCCTGGTGGCGCAGTGGTTAAGAATGTGCCTGCCAATGCAGGGGACACGGGTTCGAGCCCTGGTCTGGGAAGATCCCACATGCTGCGGAGCAACTAAGCCCGTGCGCCACAACTACTGAGCCTGCGAGCCACAACTAGTGAGCCCGCGTGCCACAACTACTGAAGCCTGTGCGCCTAGAGCCTGTGCTCCGCAACAAGAGAAGTCACTGAAATGGGAAGCCTGCGCACCACAACGAAGAGTAGCCCCTGCTCGCCGCATCTAGAGAAAGCCCGTGCGCAGCAAACGAAGACCCAACGCAGCCAAAAATAAATAAATAAAATCAATAAATAAAAAAAATTGTTTGGGAGAAACTGGAGTTTGTGGTAGCAGGCCAACTCTTGTTCTCTGGATCAGCAGAAGCTGCCAGCTAGCCATGGTGAGGTGCCGTCCTAGGGTAGAGGAAAGGGGTGGAGATGGGGGTGACGATTTCTCACGCCACTGCCGCGGTAAACATCCAGCCTGAGGCAGTGCATCTATTCACATCTCTTAACAAATCCCTACTAGTATACAATCCTGATGAAGTCTTGTACAAGGGAACTCTCAAGGGAAAGTACTGAGTGCATATTACGTGCTACACGATACCTGTTTCATGCACTTTACACCTATTAATTCCTCATCCAATCCTGTAACCGAGGTAGTAGTATTTTTCTAGCCTACAGATGAAGAAGCTGAGGCACACAGAGGGTGCCTTGCCCAAGGTCACATACAACCTCATTCAGTATGAAAGTCATTGGTAAGGCAAGAAATAGCTGACAGCAGAAGTTTCCAAAATTCTGCATGTAGAAGTAAGCTTGTTCTGGGTGTGAATTGGGAGGAAGTTATCTTTTTCGCAGCTCCGACAAAAGGTGTCCAGCAAGCCATGGATCCCCACTAGCCTCTATGGAGAGGCAGCATGGGAAGCAGTTCGGCATGCGGGCTGGTAGGGCCAGCTTACCGGCCTCTGCTACTTATCAGCAGGGTGAGAGCAGGCAACTCCCTTCTCACTTTAATTTTCTCAACTGAAAATGAAGTTCATAAAAACACTGATCTCCAGAGGTATGAGAATAGTTCCTGGCATGTAGTGATCACTCAATAAAACTTAGCTATTCTCTCTCCCCCCGCTCCACTTCCTATTCTTTATTACCATCCATCCTGGCCCTCAGAGCTAATATAACATAGCACACTGTATTGCTATTTAACTTCCTGGGCGTGTGTCTTGTCTCATTGACGAGACTCTGCACTTCGGGAGGTCAGGGAGCTAGTTCCACACGTCCCATTCCTCACAGTTTTTGGCACAATGCCTTCCCCTTCGCATGTGCTCAAGGAACACAGGGCCTTGATTATCTAGTTATTTCAAAAGGTATCCCAGCGGTGGAGGGCGTGTCCCAGGCTTGTTGAGGTGCAGAGATTCATCCTTTTTCTCCACTGCCCTCATGGTACCCGTCCTCCCAGGAGCACTGAGCTCCTACCTTTTCCCTACCAAGGAGCAATTCAGATGAATTATTTCCTCCCGCACTTTGATATATTTTCACTACAGTTTACGTAATACTTAAAGTAGGAGGGGAGTTACGTCACGTGGTAGGTTACGATCGTTATCACACCTCTGCTCAAGAGAAAACCATGCCAAGCAAATTGTTTTCTGAGGTTTCAGGTGGGCAGAAAGTCAGCTGCAATCTAATCACACCCTGCTCCATCTGTCTGTCTGTCCTGCAATCCTGACACTGTAGAAGGCAAAGGAAAGGGGATTGGAATGAGAATTCAGACATAGAGCAGTTTTTGACTCCACTCTATACCTTTCTGATACTGCACGAATTGTTCGTTTTGTCTGGGCCCAAGTTTCCAGATCTATGAAATAAGGGGTTCAGAACAAATTATATTATCTCCAAGGCTTTCCAGCAAGGCTACCCAGCCATGTGGTGGACACTGGGATGCACCTGGCTCACTTCTGGAATGAATGACTCATTTCCCCAGCTGCTGGAGTAATGCCGATAGTAAGCCTCTTCACGCTTTGGCTGAAGAGGGCTGACTCCTCCGGGATTGCACGACTTCCCGAGAGGCCGCTACTGTCCTCAGTGGCTGGGAGAGGCAGCACTGACATGTAACAGCTTGGTCCCCTTACCCCGACTCAGGGCTACTCCGAGGGGTCGTCCCAGAACTCCCTATGGGGGTAAACCCAACTTCCACTGAGACTGTTCTGCAGCTCTGCTTCTCCCTCTGTCTAATTCTGCAGCCTTCCGTTCCCTTAAATGGGCACCCATCCCCAGGGCACTCCCTAATAAACCACCTGCACACTAATCTCCACGTCAGATCTGCTTGCCAGGAAGTCAAGCTGCAACACCCTGGAAATCACCTTTTCAATTAGAGAGGGCCTGGAGAGAGTCCCCAGGCAACGGGTTCTCCAGGTCTCATGTGCAAATGGAGGTGATGCACCTTGGCTTACCTGCCATGCAGTTTGCTGTGAGGACCAGATCAGATAATGAGAGTGAAAGCAGTTTGTAGTCTGGGAAGTGCTGTGCAAATGTTCATCACCATCATCATCATTATTACTTATTATACCAGCATTATGACTGAGCTGTAAGCTGACATAGAAAGGACCTGGTAATTAGAAGATCTTAGTTCTAGTCTTGCTTCTGTCTCAGATACAGCTCTGATCATGTTACCTCAAATAGTACATAGTCATCAGCCTGTTCAAGGCCCTTGGTGACATTTTGCCAACCTCTTTTCCGGTCCCATCTCATGCACGTCCCACATTTTGCCCAAACAGTCCACTCATTCTTCAAACCTGCCCCGAATTTCATCACATCTGAGCCGTTGCTCACACCATCACGTTGACTCTAACGCCATGGGCTAAGCTTTGCCCACTGAAACCCGACCTACTGTTTAAGACTCATTGCAAATATGACAGGCATGTCAGGAGGCGTCTCCTTCTAGCTATTGACTAACAAGTCTCCTTCCCTTCAGAGCACACTTTCCAGAATGAGTAATCCACACAGAGGGCTTTCCCCTGCCTGTCTCCCAGGGGGTTCCTCAAACCACCAGTCTGCTCTGATCCACTGCTCTCACTTAGGTCATCTGTCAGTGGACAAGTCAATGGCAAAATATTGCACTTGACCTCACTGCAATGGTTAAGACTGTTGACTATTTGCTTTATAAAACTCGCAGTCCTTCTGAGCTACCACTTTTTTCTCTCTTGGTTCTCTTCTGACTGTTCCTTCTCAGCCTCCTTCACTGGCTCCTCTTTTTCCACTCTTAGAAACTCAGCCCTCCACACCTCCCTGTTTGCTGTCTCCAGGGCAGCTCACCCACTCATGTACAAGGCTTTAAAACCAACCTGTATGTTGTTAATTCCCAAGTTTGTATCTGGCTAGGACTTTCTGTGAATTCCCAGATCAGGCAACCAACTGCCTCTTGCACACATTTATTTACCTATAATCACACAGGTACAAATATATGCTTCAAGTTGAACTCACCTTTTTTAACCACTCCCAAAAGATGAATGACCTTCAAAGAAAACCCATGCCCACTAAGTCTAGGCGTGTCCCCAAATTTACCATGCTGATTTACTTCTTTACTAGTTTCCTTCCTCTCTACTTGCCTAAGTCTTAGCACTCATCCCTTCAAGCTGTAGCTCAAGTGTTATCTCCTTCACAAAGCCCCCCCAACAGCTCAATCCTTGCTGTCCACCGCTTCATCCCAAACCATCCTTTTTCTACTTGTTTTTTTTTTTTGGCGGTACGCGGGCCTCTCACTGTTGTGGCCTCTCCCGTCACGGAGCACAGGCTCCGGACGCGCAGGCTCAGCGGCCGTGGCTCACGGGCCCAGCCGCTCCGCGGCACGTGGGATCTTCCCAGACCGGGGCACGAGCCCGCGTCCCCTGCATCGGCAGGCGGACTGTCAACCACTGAGCCACCCGGGAAGCCCCTTTTTCTACTTTTGTCATTCCTAAAAGCATTGTAGATAACTGAAGAGGAGAGTCTTGCTTATAATCTCACAACTTGGGCACAGTAAGATTGGGTAATGGCGTTGAAAACTCCTTTATGTTTTAAAGAAAAGTTTCTCCGTGAGTGGTAAGAAGATGCATGCCTACCTATGGACCTTGAGCAAAGAAGATGAGACAATCAAGAAAGATAAGTCCTCTAAATGCCGACTGACCCATAGGATACTGTTCCAGGCACCCACCAGAGGGTTTCAAGAAGTACCACTAGCTTCTGGCCACTCTGGAAACTTTGAACATTTCTTGAATGTCCACAGCACACATACTCATATAGATTCTTCTGCCTATAATGACTGTCTTACTCCTTCTTGTTTCCTTATAGTGAAGCCCTCAGCCCAGATATTACCTCTGTGAAGCTTTCCAACTTTCTCTAGACTCCCCATGAATTTCTTCCTTCATCTTCTGTTCTGCTGGGGCACTTGGTTCCCACTCCTATAGCTCTTACCAAATCACAGTCTAGTTGGTGAGTTTTACATGTCAGTCCCTGAAAGTGTCTCAGGTAACCGAGGGCCAGGCCTGCATCATATTCATCTTTGGGCTGTCAGTCCAAATGAGTAAGGTGTGAACAGTATGGGTTGCTGGGTGCTTTACAGACACCCAAAGAGGAGAGGCTACTTATTAATTTCAATTTATGGAGGAAAAAAATAGGCTTAGGGAAGCTAGGAGACTTATTAAACCGCTGTACCCCCAGCCCCTGAAACATAAATATTTGTTGAAAGACTGAATAAATATATTTATTCGAGGTTATGAAGCTAACAAATGGTAAAGCGGGAAATCAAACCCAGATCTCTCTGACTCCAAATCCCCCATTCTCGGCAGCCCTAGAAATCCTCCTTCCTTTACTTCACAGCAATGTGAAAGAGACAAAAGGCCAGCCCAGCATCTCGCAGGAGCATTCATTCTGTTCTCTTCCTTTGCCGTCTCTTTGACAGGTGAAATAAGCCCTGCTCGTGTATTCTATTTCAAATATTTTAACCACTTTCCCAAATCTCTATGGTGTCATTTGAGGTTTTCTCTACACCCACTAAAATATGAAAGCTCAGCTGGGCATAGCACTTACTGGGCTAACTAGAGTAGGAGAAGTACCCTTGTTGAAGGCACGATAAAAAGTCCTTGACCCAGAAGGAAAGAGGTGGACACTTTGACTTTATATAAAAGTATACACATTCTTTCAAGGCTGTCCCATCCAAATTACGAAGGAAAACAAAAAGTTTTGCTCTGAAACTCCCAAAGCCAAAACTCTGAATATATACTTTAAAGTCTGGGCATTGCCACTCTCAGATGGCACAGCGAATTCTTTAAAAATGCTCTTTAAAAGAATAATGTTTTGGTATACTTCTTTTCCTAACAAAAATAAATGCTGGGGGGAGAAAAAACCCCTACATGAAAAAGCACACAGTTTCACACCTACCCAAAATTAACGGTTGTCAAGTATTTTTCAAAGGCCCATATAACAGGTGCTTTGCAACCAGGCAATTTCATTGTGGGTGCTAAGCCTAAAATTAAGCCCTGGAGCCAGAGAAGTTCAATGCCTATGGAAGTTGCTATGCTCAGATTGATATTTAAACTTTCTAAACCTGGGTTTGTCATAGCTACTTGCCTCTGCCCAAAAATGCTTAGATGTTCGCTACTGACAAACTATTACACCTTTTCGGTAGGGCACCGGCTAGTGAGGGCATTGTGCTGACATGAGTCCGGTTTAGACATTGCTATGGCCGGTTCACTTCGTAATGTTTCTTGAAGATGCTACTACTGTCTTACAAATCACAAGGCATGCAAAAACCACAAGGGAAAGCTCAGTGCAAAACCAGCAGTAACACTGTAAAATATTCAAAGAGTCCTTGGTGAGCTCAGTCACTTTATCGCCCTATATGGGAGACACTGGTCATGCTCTTGGGAGAACAGAACCACCTCTCGGAGCTGGTCCATCAGAATGAAGAACATTTCACTGCACTTTAATGATCTAGCATTTAGAGTAAAAAAGTCTATTTTCCTGGGAACTGAGGCTTAATATTCCTGCCCAGCATTAGCGAATTCTACTCTTGATAACTACAACCATTACAAACTTTTGATTGCAGTGTCTAGCATATCTGTGATTCATGTAAGTCATTTTCAACATTACATCTAACCACTGCACAAATGACTGAGAAATTCAACAATAATGGTTGGATGCCTCCTCCATTAAAAAGAAAAAAGAAAAAAAAAAGCAAAGCATACTCCTAAAATGTTCATCAAGATTATTATGTTTATAAGACAAATACAAGTGGCATTTTGGAATCCTGAATTGAATTAGACATCACCATCCTAAATATGATAGAACTTAAGGTATTTAAGTTCACTTACCTTTTGTGCACTTTCCCCATCTTCAATTGCAAAATCTAGCCTGGGGTTGATCAGGTCTTTTAGTGTTAAACAATTTACCTCCATCTGTAATGCACAGTTACGTTAGAAAATGACTTTAAATTGGATATTCTTTCCTTCAACAAAAATATCTATTCCTTGCTCATGAACATGAACTTCCGCTCCCTAAACTCATCCTGGGAATTTTCAGGATTGTGGCCACTCCAACTCTCCGAAACGCACACGAACGAGCACAAACACTTAAGTGTGCTTAGTAATTACTGAAATTGGGAAGAATAAAACCCCGACAAAAATAATACTTTTTAATGAAAAGCAACAGGACAAAATTAAGTTTCAAGTCAGGAGAGTGTAGGGCAAATCTGTCAGAAAGCACAGGGTCTCCTAGGTCAGTTAATTTTGGCGCAAAGAACGGGGAGGAATTCGGCTTTGAGGGGTTTTGAATCAGGGGGGAAGGAAACCTGATCGCTAGACCAAACCCACTCAGCGCTCAGCGCAGGCCTCCGAGCAGACCCCAAATATAAACTTTTCCAATGAAACCCCCAGATCGTGAGGAAGGGCAAGTTCCCTACTGCCCAGCCGGAGGGAGAGCTGGAGCCCAGACACCCCTCGCACGCCTGGTCCGGCGGCAGCCGGGCAGGGGAGGGGTGGCAGGCTGGCAGCCGGGGCGGGAGGGTCCCCTTTCGCCCCAATTCCCGCCTCCCTGCCAGCGCCGGGGCCGCACGCTACTTACTCCCCCTTTGCGAAGGAGCCTTCCTGCCTCTACCGGGACCTCAACGACCCCACAGCAGCGCGGGATCAGCCGGGCGAGTCGATCAGCAGCCGGGCGGCGACATCGGGCGGGGAAAGCGAGGCGCGAAGTTCCCCGCTCCGAGTGCCCTGCGCTAGCGGGGACCCCACGGCGTCCGGGCAGCGCCAGCGCTCCGACACGCCGAGTGCGACTCCAGCCCGGGATCGCAGTCCCCGCTAAAACACCTCCTCTGGCGCCTTGAGACCGAATTTGAGAATCCACCAATCAGCGGCGGCCGGCGAGGCTGCCCCGGCCAATCGCGCGGCGGCACGGCCCGGCCTCGCCGCCCCTCGGAGTCTTGGCGCTCCTGGGCGCGCGTTTCTACCTCAGCCGCCCAATTGTTGCCGCCTCGCCCCCTCCCCCTTCCGGGTACCTGGAAACCTCAGGCCCGGGAGCCAATTCTTGCCGGGGACGCGGGCCCGGGCGGCCGCGGGAAGCCAAGGTGGGGGCGGCACGGGACGGCGGGAGGAGGAGGAGGAGGAGGAGGAGGACTCTTTTGTTATGCGTAAAAGACCCGCCGGTCCAGCGGCTTGTGGCGCGGGGAGACCGCGGGCACAGCCTGGGGAGGGGAGAGCAGATGGAGTTTGGAAAAACGATATACACGCTCTGGATGCTGCCGCCGCCACCCCTCCCCCCCAGCAACCTGCGCGGAAGCGAAGTTGTCCAGGCTTGTTGGGGCAAACTTCTTAACGCTGCTGTGACACGTGAACCATGGTTACCACTCTATGCTGCGAGCAGATGGCACGCCAGTTAGCTCTGGAAACTCGACTGCCAGCAGAACCAGCTGTTTTTTCGTTTTTCTTTGCAAGTCCAGAAAAGTTTATTGGTGTTGTTACCTTTTCAGAACATTGCCAATAATTAGCCTTATTAAATAACTCTCTGCGGTATGGACTAGCATTCTGGGGAAGTCGAGAAAATTTCCTCAACATTGCTGATTTGTATGAAATGTTTCACTTCCCTCAACCTTAGTTTCTTACTTAAAATAGGAATGTTGATAGAGACAGCCGTGTGTGTGTGCGCGCGTGCGTGCGTGTGTTTTAATAGACGTTAAGAACAGCTTTAAATTTACAGAAAAATTGAGACGATAGCACAGGGAGTTCCCGCATATCTGGCACCCAGTTTCACCTATTCATGAACATCTTTACTGTGTAGTGCGTTTGTTAAGTGAACCGATATTGCTATATTATTCTTAACTAAAGTCATTATTCCGATTTCCGTAATTTTTATCCAATGTCCTTTTTTCTGTTCCAGGATACAGCATTACATTTAGTCTTCATGTCTCCATAGGCTCCTCTTGGCTGTGACAATTTCTCATACTTTCCTCATTTTTGATGACCATGACAATGTTGAGGAGTACTGGTAAGTTATTTTGTAGGACGTTCCACTATTGGAATTTGCCAGCCTTCTTTAAAGCATGTCTGCAGACATTTCCCTACAAACTGTATCCTTTCTAGCAAGGACATCATGCTTCTTATTATCCTTTCTGTACCAAGTGCTTCACTTTCCACCCCTCACCTCCCGAATTTATCTATTAAATATATAAACAAACTTTCTGCAGAATTCAGAATGCTCAGTCAAGTTCTTCACTTTGTACTCTATTTAGATTGCTGATAAATACAGCCTAAAAATCACTGCTAGATCATACATTAAAAAGCCAAAAAAAAAAAAAAAGCGTGGGAAATATTAAACTTAAAGAAAAATAACAATAGTTATAAAAATTTGACACTTTTATAATAGAAATGATATTTTAAACTGAAATCTGTCTTGTAAGTAGAAGCATAAGGAGACAACTATAAGGAATAAAATTGCAATTTATTAAATTTTGCACTTGTGTAGAAGCAGAAAATTAGATGAAGATTTTTTTTTTTTTTCCCCAACTGTATTAATTTCCTGTGGCTATTGTAACTAATTACCACAGACTGGTTGGTAAGCCAGAAATTTATTCTCTCACAGTTCTGGAGGCCAGAAGTCTGAAATGAAGATGTTGGCAGGGCCACACTCCCTCTGGTTCGCTGGAAGAGAATCTTTTCCTCATCTCTTCCAGCTTCTGGTGGCTGTAAGCAGTCCTGATGAATGTATGGCTGTCTCACTCAGATCTCTGCCTTGGTGGTCACATTGCCTCCTCTTGGTGGGTCTTAAATCTCTCCTGTGTGCCACTTAAAAGGATACCTGTCATTGGATCTAGGTCCCATCTATACAACCTAGAATGATCTCATCTCAAGAGCCTTAATTACATCTGTAAAGACCTTTCCAAATAAGGTGGCATTCACCGGTTCCAGGGATTAGGACATGGATATGCCTTTTTTGGGGACCCCCATTCAGCCTTCTAGATCACCATTTCAATGATTAAAGTCCATTCATTTCTCTAATATTTCAAAATAATATTGGTTGTTTCTTTGAAGTTAGGCAGTTTTATGTTACAGACCTTTTCCTAGCATTTTCAGAGTATTTTTTCCATCTATTTCAATTAAAATGTAGCCTCTATCTATTCAAAACACGAAAAACAATATGGAGCCTCAAACACTTGTAATTTCACTGATTGCTTAAAGCAAGAGTGATCTTAGATTTGGAGGAAAACTAGAAAATGAATGTTTGTTGGGCAAATTCAGAGACAGTACTCCATTTATACTTTACCACTTATTTATATTGATGTTTTCAAGTCCCAGAATTTATAAAGAATCTGTCAGTTTCTCAGTTGAAGCTGATGGTGGCTGGGAGCTCAGCTCGGGCATCGAGAAAATGTGCCTTCTCCATGTGACTTGATCTTCCTCACAGCATGGTGATTCAAGTTGGTTGGACTTACATGGTGGCTCAGGGCTCCAAAAAGAGTCTCCTAGCCCACAAGGTGGAAATTTTACTTTGTGCACTTTTGTGATGTAACCTCAGAACTAAGATAGCATCAATTCTGCTGTACTTTTTAAAACGAAGCAGTCAAAGATCCGTTCATATTTAAGAGGTGAGGACATACACCCTGCTTCTCAATGGGAGAGGTGACAAAGAATTTGGGGCCATATTTTAAAATTGCCACATCACGTTTCATGCTATTTGAAGTATTTTACAGTTCTACCTCGATAATCATTGCCTGAAAGATCATTGAGTTCGGAACAGTATAATATTACCTACGTGGCCACAGTCCCCAGGGTTCTGTATTGTGCTAAGCCCGAGGTTCTCAATCCTGTCCGTGCTTTAAGATCACCTGGAGAGATTTTTTTTTTTAAATACCTATACCTGAACTGCACACTCAGAGGTTTCTAATTTACTTGATCTGGAATTGAACTTGGGTATTAAGTTTTTTTCCGTTCCTAGTGTCTTGTTCCTTTGCACACGCTAACTGTATGGTTATTCATCGATTCCTTTGGATGCTTCTGACTCAGTGGTTTCAGAAATGGATCCTCAGGTCCCATCAGTTAGGACAGGAAGAGTTGGGCAGGTGTATTGCTCTCTGGAATAGGTGCAGAGGTTTCAAAGGGCTGGGTCTTCCTGGTTCATGGCTATGTCATCGCTGGTTTTCAGAAGGAGATGAGATTGTAAATGAGAAATCTGATGGGCAGGTGAAGGTTAACAGAAGAATGAATAGCAAGGGCTGTGATCAGAATATACACAGATGACGACTGACATTCCTCTGTATACAAGACGTACTGCATGCCTTCTCAAACTTGCAAATAGTCTTTTGCCCTTTTGGGGTTCTGAATCTCAAGATTTATCACACTTTACAGAAAGAATAAATGTAGTGACATACAATCCATGTCATTCAGTCTGAGTTGTCCAGTTAATGTATCAGCTTCCTCTGATATCTTCCTTTCTTTCTACACTGCCAGCACAGTCATCTCAGTGTAACATCTGTTCGCGAGAGTTCAGGCACAGAAGGGAATTAGAAACTGATTTTTCACCACATGGATAACAGAAGGGCCTTGACTTCACATCCTGGCAATTCTGAAGTCTCTGAGGGGATCAGCTGAACGATTCTTCTTAAACTGAGGGCTGCCACTTCAAATGGTCTTTGTCTTCGGCTCTTCCTGGGTCTGGGAATGTGATATATTTGCTTCTCTAACTGCTTGCAGGTTCAGAGAAGGCAGAAAATTTCTTCTTGGCTGACCATAAGCAATGTCAGAAGGAGAATGAGTTCACGATTGGTTCCTCCTCATGGCCTTAGCAACCATTAAAAAAAAAAAAGATATTAATACCAAAGGGCAGTTATGGCTTCCATCTCAAATGACATCCAGATGTCCAGCTGTTCAAAGAGAGCTGCTTAAGCTGTGGTTACGTTTCCCATAGGGAACAGAGGGAGTTCATTCTTTATCTTTACAGACTCCTTGTCATCCTGGGCACTACTGAGCAAGGTCAGTTTCCTTAATGATTGTGTGATTTGCGTCCTCACTTAATGAAAAGATAGCATATTTTGTGTGCGTGTTTGCACGTGTGTACCTGTGTGTGCCTGTTATAGGCAAGGATGCAGGGAGCGGGTTGTGCTGTGACAAACATTTCAGACCACAACACATAGGATGGATTTTGAGCTGGGTTGGGTGTTTCCGGGAATAATGTGATAATGGAGAGTGTATAGTGGGACACCCCTTTACATGGTGCTACATTTATGCTGCAGGTTTGGGCGTGGTTGTTTGGAGGGTAAAAATGGAGACTGACCACTGCCCTGGAACCGAGATTCTGGATAAAATGGGGGACAGGCATCCCGTTAATCTCCAGAGCCTTATCTAGAAGGGAAGGAATTCACTTTGAGTAGTGGAGAGACATAGGTTCTAGATCAAGCTTGGCTGTGGAACAAAAGGTATTGCCTACCTAGGCCTCAGTTTTTTTCTTTAAAATGGTTTGTCTGATTTGGAGGACCTTTGAAGAACCTTCCATTTCTGTCATTCTAAGTGTTTATTGGACACTTAGGATATCCTCTTAAAACTATTTGCTGCTGGCGCCTAATCACGTAGCGGGGATGTGTAAGAATGTTTGCTGAAGTCACTTTTTAATTTCCATATTTGGTGAAACTGGGCACATCTCTACTAATCATATTACATTATGTACATACATACAGTAATAATGAGAACGTTAAAAAACATCAGGCCGAAGACTGACATTTGTCATCTTTATTTTTCTAAGCTTAGAATTAAATGGCTGCAGGTAACTTTTTATACCTTCCTAATAGCGTTATTTCTTTTTTTATTGATTTTTTGTTGCGGTACGCGGGCCTCTCACCGTTGTGGCCTCTCCCGCTGCGGAGCACAGGCTCCGGACGCGCAGGCTCAGCGGCCATGGCTCACGGGCCCAGCCGCTCCGCGGCATGTGGGATCTTCCCGGACCGGGGCACGAACCCGCGTCCCCTGCATCGGCAGGCGGACTCTCAACCACTGCGCCACCAGGGAAGCCCCCTAATAGCATTATTTTAATAGCATTTTTTCATTATAATGCTTTGTAGGACCAAATAAAAATGTTTTCATTGTGAAGTGGAAAGAAGAGTTTAGGGTTAGGGGCTCAGGGACTGGAAACTTAACTTTAAAAACTTCAAATATTATCTTTTCCTAACCTAGAGCCATCTCATCATATGCAGGGGCCTTCAGCCTTGGAAAAACTGGACAAGTAGTGTATTGAGCCCGAATGGAGATACATTAGCCCACAACTTCACTAAACAGTTGGGGGAAGTGTTGATATACAAAGGCTAAGGTATTGTCTCCAAGAAGTCCCTCTTGAAATGCAAACTGTTCCTGGAAAGAGTAATCGCTTAACCAACATCATCCGTGTAGCATGTTAAGACATTTATCCTCAGACCACACCTGGGGGTAAAAATTGGGTTAACCTTAAAGTACAAAACGTTGTTTCTCTGTAATACCTTCTATAAAACACTGGACCTTCTAGCCTTGTTCAGAGACTCACT
Source organism: Platanista minor (assembly GCA_004363435.1). Lineage (NCBI taxonomy): Eukaryota > Metazoa > Chordata > Mammalia > Artiodactyla > Platanistidae > Platanista > Platanista minor. Next base: position 7,310 of record RJWK010007362.1, on the reverse strand, counting down.
CCTGCCTCTCCCGTGAATTCTGGGCACCCCCGGTCACACATACTCTGAAACAAGTCCCTTCAACCTCCCTGATACCCAGGGCCTCCACTGCAATATGTTGGTTTCTTTCTACCCCTACTGGGGATGCATGACATCAGATATCTCCATGTAGCCTGGCTAGTCCTGCCGATGAAGCTGTTGGCACTCAGAAAGTCAGGGATGCTCTGTGATGCCACTGTGTCCTCTGTCAAGGGTGCCAGCTGCTGCTGCTGCTGCCGCCATCAAGTGAAGCCAGATGTGGATCTTCACTGGTGCTGCTGCCGGAGAGTATGGAAGATGGCCTTGGCCCCCATCTGCACCCTCCTCTCACCCCCCAGCAAAGTCTTATCAGGTCAGTTCCTTTCTGTGCTGAAATAGGCAGTCAGAGAACAATCCCTCTTGGTGGTTGTTTTTCACTTATTATCCTTATTCCTAAGCATTCAGGCTGGGGACCACATCTGGGTAGTAGGCACTGTGTTATACTCATAATTCCTCCCCACCCCCCATGGTTGAGACATTGTAATTGGACCAAATTTTGGTCTCTTTGGTTGAATTATTTCCCCAAATGCTCCTCTCTCCTCCTCTAGTTGCAGACTTAAGAGGGTCAAATCTTGGATGTGTATTAATGTCCTCGTTATACTTAGATAAGTTTATCAACGTGTCTGTAGACAGTAGGACCTACAAGGAGAGAGAGCTCAGGGAAGGCATAGTTGAGTGGGGCAGATGGAAGTGGAATCAGGTAAGATTGGGGGCAGGAGGAAAGCTTGAATGGAGGTGACTGTCTGTGTTCCTAGTGGGGTAGGACGAGAAAGAATCTCCTGAGAAAAGGAGAAAGATTCAGAAAGGAGTGTGAGAAAATGGAGGCTTGCTTGACCAACTTAATGGAATTGTTTGGGGTCCCTGGATTATTATTCTTGTCAAAGATTTAAGATATGAATAAAATCTGCAGTGGATAAAATCTCTAGATACAGCATGCCTGTCCAGTAAACTGCCATGTCCATGATGGTACAACAGAGACTTTTGTTCTTATAGTTGGCTGCACCTATTATAAAGAATGATACCAGCTAGCATGGGGACCTGTAAGGCCTTACAAATTAGGACATAGTCTTTTGGTCTACATTTTAATGATGCCATAATTACTTTAATTAAGTTCTCTTTCTCTCCTCTCTACATGTTGTCTGTTTTAAAAGTCCCATCAAAAGTGATTGTGTTTTGTGCAAAGGAGTGCCGATACATTATTTCTTTTGTTTAATGTTATTTTTTAAAGTTGTAAGTCCTTATTTGTAAGGCAGCATAGTTTCCTTTATTTTATCTTATGCTTTATGTAGTTTAAGTAAAGTGAGAATACTTTCTTTTTTTGGCTTTGTTTTTGGTTTTTTATTTTTGATGTGGACCACTTTTAAAGGCTTTATTGAATTTGTTACAATACTGCTTCTGTTTTATGCTTTGGTTTTTTGGCCCCAAGTCATGTGGGATCTTAGTTTCCTGACCAGGGATGGAACCCACACCCCAGGCATTGGAAGGTGAAGTCTTAACCACTGGACTGCCAGTAAAGTCCCAAGAATATTTTCTTATTCCTTATGTGTTTTGCTTTTTGCAAATAATGTCTAATACTCTGTTGCATTTATTTCTCCCCTCTTAGGCCTTACACCTCTTTAGTAAACTGGTCTAATATCCTTTGTGAGTGTGTATGTGTCTAATTCTTCTTTGTTTCAGTTTTCAATATGCTTTTAGCAGATGTTAAATTCTGCCTATCCTTTTGACTCAAGGAAGACTTCTTCCTGTTTGCAACACCCAGTTTACTGGATTTCTTATTGTTTAATTATGTTCCCATGTGGCCACTTTTATTATTTCCTTAAGCTTGCTGAAATTTACTCTGGAATTGGTTTTTCCATTTTACTGATTTCTTGTCTCATGGTTAAATATTTTATTGATGTTTGCAATTACAGTGACATGATGCTAGAGTATCCTCAGGGTACTTTGTGTTTGCTCTTTTTCTAAACCTTTTGTAATCTTGTGATTTTTAAAAAAAACAATTACAGATTTCAAGAAGTTTCCACCTTAGTCAGTGTCAGCCTAAACCAGGCGAAGTTGCTAGTTGGAGAGCAATACAGTTATGTAAATGGATTCCTGTTTTTTTCAGTGACTCTTCTAAACTAGTTAAAAATTACAAACTCAGCTGAGGCGTAACTGAGAACATATTATAAAGAGAGGAAAGCAGACAATATTGCCAGAGAGGAATACCACATGTTGTAACGATAGGACTAAAATTTTAAAAGGAAAAGCAAGAGATGGATTAAAGTTTGTACAATAGTAAGAAATTAATTTTGCTCTCACCATTATCTAATAATTATCTTGTTAAATATGCAGTTAGGGGGCTTCCCTGGTGGCGCAGTGGTTGAGAGTCCGCCTGCCGATGCAGGGGACGCGGGTTCGTGCCCCGGTCCGGGAAGATCCCACATGCCGCGGAGCGGCTGGGCCCGTGAGCCATGGCCGCTGAGCCTGCGGGTCCGGAGCCTGTGCCCCGCAGCGGGAGAGGCCACAACGGTGAGAGGCCCGCGTAACGCAAAAAAAAAAAAAAAAAAAAAAAAAAGAAGTAAGAGAGGTTAACCCTCCACGCAGTCTGTGAGTCAAGCTTCACTGACTTTCATGGCTGTAAAACTGACATCTTGATCGTTTTCCTATTTAAAGTGGTAGCCTGCCATTTTTGTTTGTTTTAGAACAATCACAGTTGGCTGTTTGAAAGAACCCAAAGCAATCTTGTCTCTCAGGCTAATGTCAGTTTCATGGTTAATATTAATGACAGCGCTGAGGATGAATATATTTTAATAGTATTAAATCTCAGTGAAAAGTTGTTATGGGCTGGGTAGCTCAGAAAGCATTCATAAGACCTTCAGTTAGTTCTGTTTACTTTTTACACATCAATTATTTATTTTTTTAATAAATTTATTTATCTTATTTATTTCTGGCTGCGTTGCTGCGCGCGGGCTTTCTCTAGTTGTGGCGAGCGGGGGCTACTCTTTGTTGAGGTACGCGGGCTTCTCATTGCAGTGGCTTCTGTTGTGGCAGAGCATGGGCTCTAGGCACGTGGGCTTCAGTAATTGTGGCTCGCAGGCTCAATAGTTGTGGCACACAGGCTCTAGAGCGCAGGCTCAGTAGTTGTGGCTCATGGGCTTAGTGGCTCTGTGGCATGTGGGATCTTCCCGGACCAGGGCTCGAACCCATGTCCCCTGCATTGGCAGGCGGATTCTTAACCACCGCGCCATCAGGGAAGTCCCTACACGTCAATTATTAATACCTGTAACGAAACAATAATGCTGTTATGCATTGGCAGAGCCCTTTTCACTATAGAGGACACCACGTACTTTATGAGCTGCTGGGAGCCAATTTCTGCTCTCGATGCATATATACTTGTCTGACGTGAGCCAACCGGAAGCATAGATAGCATTTATGCCTGAATTTCCAACAAGGAGCCTTTGGCACCTTAAAGGCATACCCAGAATCCAAACACACCTCCCTGCCTCCATCACCACCTCCTGATTCCAAGCCACCTTCACCTCCTCCCTGGATTGTTTTAACAGATGTCTCTATGTGTTGTCCCTCTGTAATTTATCCCTAAGCACCAGCTACAGTGGTCCAACTTAAAAGGTCACGTTCTCATTCTCCAGACACTTCAACGGCTCCCCAACTAATTCGAAGTAAAAGCCAAAGTCCTTACAATGGCCAACAAGGTCTTAAGGCTTTGACCCCTTTTTACACCTCTGACTTTATCATCTTCAGCTTTTCCCCTTGTTTGCTTGGCTTTGGCCACACTGGGCTCCTTGCTGATCCCTGGACACACTTACTCTGATGCCTGAGGGCTGTGTATTGACTGTTCCCTCTGCCTGGAATGCTCTTTGTCCAGAGAGCTGCTTACCTCTCTCCTTCACTGCTTTCAGGAGCATTAATTCAGGTGCTGTTCGCTTCTGTAGTAAAGAAACCTTAAATTTACAGTGCCTTTAACAAAGCAGAAGTGTACCTCTCACTCCTATTAACAGCTGATAATGGTGTACCTGGATGGCAGGTGGCTTTCCTGTAAGTGGCAACTCTGGGACCCAGGCTCCTTCTCTCTGTGACTCTGCAGTCTCTTTGGCCAGGCCCCCAGGGCCTCTGTTTCTTGTTAGTGGAAGGGAAATCAGGCAGTGGACATGGCATACGTCACTTGTGCTCACATCCTCTTGAGAGAACAACTAGTCACAGGGCCACGCTGGATTCAAGGGGGAGCTGTGATCATAGTCACTGGCTCTGTAGCCTGTCCTAGCAAAAATTTAACACTGTGAGCAGGGAGTAAGGACTCCTGGGGCAGCTAGTCATTTCTGTCACAGACTGCCTTCTGGCCACCAAATATCTGTGTGACCTCCTCCCTAAAGGAAACAACCCAAAGTACCACCCAGGTGCCTCATCCATGACAAAGTCCAGGCACTCTGGGTAATGTGTTCCTTTGGTCCAGAGACCTATGAATTCAAAAACAAAGTGCCTGACACCTCTTCCTTCCACCCCCAGCAAACCTCCTATAAAAAATATGGACCAGGAACAGGATAACCACAACAGAAACTTGTATTTGTGAAAGGGCAGACTGGGAGATCCTTGGCGGTAACCGGTCCATAACAATGAGAAATCCGACTGGGGAGGTGCTGTGAAGGCTCCCTGCCCTGGACGTGGTGAAGATTCTTCCTTAGACCATGCTCCTGCTCAGTGGGCGGAACTTGCTTGTTCACTGTTCTCTGTGGTCCTTGGCTCTGGCCTCTGGGATGTTCTTTCTTGTCCATTATCCTTCCTGGTGATACCTAAGATGAGCATTAAGGAATATGACCTCCTTGGAGCTTGCACAGTTTTTACAGCCTGCTTCCTGCTGGTAGATATTGAGGTCCTTGCGAGGATGTTTTACAGTCACAGGCTTTGTAAGGCCCAGACCACTATTCTTCAGAAACATTATGCCCTTGATTTCTAGTTAGTTCCATGTGCAGTAACCATATCCCAAGTTCTTTCTTAGAAGTGATTCTTACACCTGCTCTGTTTCTTTCCTTTCTTGCCCCTATACTTCCCTTAATTTAATGGGGCTTACTGGAGGCCCCTTGAAGCAATAGGCTTGATGAGAAGAGAATAAGTTCCCATGATCTAGTGTTTCAGCTTTGCACACCTCTGCTTAACGAAAGCAACTTAGTGGGTGCTTTTGCTCAAAACACTTCAGGTCGTATCTCCTACTGCTTGGTGTCTAGAAGCAGTCAACTTTCTAAGCCTGCAAGGCCTCAAACCCACCTTAATTCCTAGATTTTCTTTATTCTGTTCCATTTCTGTTTGCAAGCTAGCCAGTTCTTTCCTGAGCACATTTCTTTCTTGACCTCTTTGTTCAGTGCAGAGAGGAGCATTCAGCATCTCTTTTGGACAGAATTTTACCCCCTCAAATTCATATGTTGAAGCCCTAACCCTCAGTGTGACTGTTTGTGGAGATAGGGCCTTTACAGAGGTAATTAAGGTTAAACCAGGTAATAATGGGACGCTAATCCAATAGGACTGGTGTCCTTATAAGAAGAGGAAGAGACACCAGGGGTACATATGCACAGAAAAAAGGCCATGTGAAGACACAGCAAGACGGCAGCCATCTGAAAGCCCAGGAGAGAGGGCTAACCAGAAACCAGCCCTGCTGGCACCTTGATCGTGGACTTCCAGCCTCCAGAACTGTGAGAAAATAAACTTCTGCTGTGTAAGCCACCCAGTCTGGTATTTTATTATGGCAGCCCTAGTAGACTAATACAGCGTCTTTTGGCATTCTGGATCTTTCAAACTGCTTATTCTAATGCTACAGGATCACTAGGTACTTGTATTGTCTTACAAGTGTGCACACATAATAGTTTAACATTACATGGGTCTCTGATTTCCAGCTTCTAATGTCTATTTTGTACCATCTCCTACCTGATTGCTAAGTCAACGCTCTATATTTTAGTTTTTTTGGATTTTTTTTAAGACACCACTGCAAGGAATCAGTTTCTGTAACAAATGGACCTCAAAACTTTGGAAGAGTAACATAAAAGAAGTTTATTTTTCTCTCGTATAACACTAAAAGTTATTATATCCTGTTGGTAGGTGGCTGTCTTCCACATGGAGATTCAGGGACCCACCTCCTTTCATCTTGGCTCCAGCATATTCTAAACCTGCAGTGTCCAATGTGGTGCCACCTGTGGCTACTGAGTCCTTGAAAAGTGGCCATCAGTACTGGCAATATGCTGTAAGTGCAAAACACATAACTAGATTTTGAAAAAAAGAATATAAAGTATTCATGAATATTTTATATTGAATATATACTGGAATATATTTTGGAGATATTGGGCTCAAAAATGCATTACTGGGCTTCCCTGGTGGCGCAGTGGTTGAGAGTCCGCCTGCCGATGCAGGGGACGCGGGTTCGTGCCCCGGTCCGGGAGGATCCCACATGCCGCGGAGCGGCTGGGCCCGTGAGCCGTGGCCGCTGGACCTGCGCGTCCGGAGCCTGTGCTCCGCAACGGGAGAGGCCACAACAGTGAGAGGCCCGCGTACCGCCAAAAAAAAAAAAAAAAAGCATTATTGAAATGAATTTAACCCATTTCTGCTAGCAGTAATCACATCTTGGATGAACTTCCTTGGCTACAGTACTGCCACTACACAAAGCTATAATATATATATATATATATATATATATATATATATATATATTTTACACAAAGTAATAATACATATATTAGTGTGGCTACTAGAAAACTTAAAATTACATATATGGCTCACATTGTATTTCTCTTGGACAGCCCTGTTCTGAAGCCTCAGAGTCTTCTGCTTCTGTTGGCAGAAAGGGAAAGAGACAGTGGAGGAGCCACTTCAGATTCATAAAAACCCCAGCTTAGAGGTAAGAGAAAGCTCATCCACTCAAATTCCATTGTGAGAATTAGTTACATGGCTATGTCCAGATGTGAGAGGGCTTGGGAAATGTCATCCTGGCTCAGAGGCCACCTCGTAGCGACAGTTCTACTCTAAGAAAGCGAGTGCAAATGTTTGTGGACAGCTAGCCCTCTCCGACACAAGGTCTGTGCTCAAGCATCATCTCCTTGGTGAAGTCTTCCCTGACTACTGCAGCCACCTGCAGGCCACCCCTAGCGTTCCCTGTCTTCCTTCCTTGTTTTGTTTTTCTTTAGAACATTCCACGATTTGACACATCATGTATTTTGTGTATTTGTTCATTTTCTTTCTTTCTCAGTATATGTAAACTCCTTGAAATATTTTTT
>RJWK010007361.1:31885-50160 GCA_004363435.1 Platanista minor | reverse complement strand
TTTGGCTATTCGGGGTCTTTTGTGTGTATTTTTTTGTCCTAGTTCTGTGAAAAATGCCATTGGTAGTTTGATAGGGATTGCATTGAATTGGTAGATTGCTTTGGGTAGTATAGTCATTTTCACAGTGTTGATTCTCCCAATCCAAGAACATGGTATATCTCTCCATCTGGTCGTATCATCTTTAATTTCTTTCATCAGTGTCTTATAGTTTTCTGCATACAGGTCTATTGTCTCCTTAGGTAGGTTTATTCCTAGGTATTTTATTCTTTTTGTTGCAGTGGTAAATGGGAGTGTTTCCTTAATTTCTCTTTCAGATTTTTCATCATTAGTGTATAGGAATGCAAGAGATTTCTGTGAATTAATTTTGTATCCTGCTACTTTACCAGATTCATTGATTAGCTCTAGTAGTTTTCTGGTAGAGTCTTTAGTATTCTCTATGTAGAGTATCATGTCATCTGCAAACAGCTACAGCTTTACTTCTTCTTTTCCAGTTCGGATTCCTTTTATTTCTTTCTCTTCTCTGATTGCTGTGGCTAAAACTTCCAAAACTATATTGAATAATAGTAGTGAGAGTGGGCAACCTTGTCTTGCTCCTGATCTTAGTGGAAATGGTTTCAATTTTTCACCATTGAGAATGACATTGGCTGTGGGTTTGTCATATATGGCCTTTATTATGTTGAGGTAAGTTTCCCTATGCCTACTTTCTGGAGGGATTTTATCATAAATGGGTGTTGAATTTTGTCGAAATCTTTTTCAGCATCTATTGAGATGATCACATGGTTTTTATCCTTCAGGTTGTTAATGTGGTTTATCACACTGATTTGCGTATATTGAAGAATCCTTACATTCCAGGGATAAACCCTACTTGATCATGGTGTGTGATCCTTTTAATGTGCTGTTGGATTCTGTTTGCTAGTATTTTGTTGAGGATTTTTGCGTCTATGCTCATCAGCGATATTGGCCTATAGTTTTCTTTCTTTGTGACTTTTTTTCTGGTTTTGGTTTCAAGGTGATGGTGGCCTCATAGAATGAGTTTGGGAGTGTTCCTCCCTCTGCTATATTTTGGAAGAGTTTGAGAAGGATAGGTGTTAGCTCTTCTCTAAATGTTTGAGGGAATTCACCTGTGAAGCCATCTGGTCCTGGGCTTTTGTTTGTTGGAAGATTTTTTTTTTTTTTTTTTTTTTTTGCTGTACGCGGGCCTCTCACTGTTGTGGCCTCTCCCCTTGCAGAGCACAGGCTCCGGACGCTCAGGCTCAGCGGCCATGGCTCACAGGCCCAGCCACTCCGCAGCATGTGGGATCTTACCGGACTGGGGCACGAACCCGTGTCCCCTGCATCGGCAGGCGGACTCTCAACCACTGCGCCACCAGGGAAGCCCTGTTGGAAGATTTTGAATCACAGTCTCAATTTCACTGTTTGTGACTGGTGTCTTTACATTTTCTATTTCTTCCTGGTTCAGTCTCAGAAGGTTGTGCTTTCTAAGAATTTGTGCATTTCTTCCAGATTGTCCACTTTATTGGCACATAGTTGCCTGTAGTAATCTCTCATGATCCTTTGTATTTCTGCAGTGTCAGTTGTTACTTCTCCTTTTTCATTTCTAATTCTACTAATTTGAGTCTTCTCCCTTTTTTTCTTGATGAGCCTGGCTAAAGGTTTACCAATTTTGTTTCTCTTCTTAAAGAACCAGCTTTTAGTTTTACTGATCTTTGCTATTGTTCCCTTCATTTTTTTTTCATTTATTTCTGATCTGATCTTTATGATTTCTTTCCTTCTGCTAACTTTGGGGCTTTTTTGTTCTTCTTTCTCTAATTGCTTTAGGTGTAAGGTTAGGTTGTTTATTTGAAATTTTTCTTGTTTCTGGAGGTAGGATGGTATCGCTATAAACTTCCCTCTTAGAACTGCTTTTGCTGCATCACATAGGTTTGGGTCATTGTGTTTTCATTGTCATTTCTTTCTAGCTATATTTTGATTTCCTCTTTGATTTCTTCAGTGATCTCTTGGTTATTTAGTAGTGCATTGTTTAGCCTCAATGTGTTTGTATTTTTTACAGATTTTTTCCGGTAATTGATATCTAGTCTCATAGCGTTGTGGTCAGAAAAAATACTTGATACAATTTCAATTTTCTTAAATTTACCAAGGCTTGATCTGTGACCCAAGATATGAACTATCCCAGAGAATGTTCCATGAGCACTTGAAAAGAAAGTGTATTCTGTCTTTTTGGATGGAATGCCATATAAATATCAATTAAGTCCATCTTGTTTAATGTGTCATTTAAAGCTTGTGTTTCCTTATTCATTTTCATTTTGGATGATCTGTCCATTGGTGAAAGTGGGGTGTTAAAGTCCCCTACTATTACTGTGTTACTGTTTATTTTCCCTTTTATGGCTGTTACCATTTGCCTTTTGTATGGAGGTGCCCCTATGTTGGGTGCATAAATATTTACAATTGTTATATCTTCTTCTTGGATTGATCCCTTGATCATCATGTAGTGTCTTTCTTTGTCTCTTGTAATAGTCTTCATTTTAAAGTCTCTTTTGTCTGATATGAGAATTGCTACTCCAGCTTTCTTTTGATTTCCATTTGCTTGAAGTATCATTTTCCATCCCCTCACTTTCAGTCTGTATGTGTCCCTAGGTCTGAAGTGGGTCTCTTGTTGACAGCATATGTATGGGTCTTGTTTTTGTATCCATTCAGCCCGTCTATGTCTTTTGGTGGGAGCATTGAACCCATTTACATTTAAGGTAGTTATTGATATGTACGTTCCTATGACCATTTTCTTAATTGTTTAGGCTTTGTTATTGTAGGTCTTTTCCTTGTCTTGTTTTTCCTGCCTAGAGAAGTTCCTTTAGCATTTGTTGTAAAGCTGATGTGGTGGTGATGAATTCACTTAACTTTTGCTTGTCTGTAAAGGTTTTAATTTCTCCATCGAATCTGAATGAGATCCTTGCTGGGTAGAGTAATCTTGGTTGTAGGTTTTTCCCTTTCATCACTTTAAATATGTTCTGCCACTCCCGTCTGGCTTGCAGAGTTTCTGCTGAAAGATCAGCTGTTAACCTTATGGGGATTCTCTTGTATGTTATTTGTTTTTCCTTTGCTGCTTTTAATATTTTTGTGTGTGTTTAATTTTTGATAGTTTGATTAATATGTGTCTTGGTGTGTTTCTCCTTGGATTTATCCTGTATGGGACTCTCTGCGCTTCCTGGACTTGATTGACTATGTCCTTTCCCATATTAGGGAAGTTTTCAACTATAATCTCTTCAAATATTTTCTCAGTCCCTTTCTTTTTCTCTTCTTCTTCTGGGACCCCTATAATTCGAATGTTGGTGCGTTTAATGTTGTCCCAGAGGTCTCTGAGACTGTCCTCAATTCTTTTCATTCTTTTTTCTTTATTCTGCTCTGCAGTAGTTATTTCCACTATTTTATCTTCCAGGTCACTTATCCGTTCTTCTGCCTCAGTTATCCTGCTATTGATTCCTTCTAGAGAATGTTTAATTTCATTTCTTGTGTTGTTCATCATTGTTTGTTTGCTCTTTAGTTCTTCTAGGTCCTTGTTATACTTTTCTTGTATTTTCTCCATTCTATTTTGAAGATTTTGGATCATCTTTACTATCATTACTCTGAATACTTTTTTTAGGTAGACTGCCTATTTCCTCTCCATTTATTTGGTCTGGTGGGTTTTTACCTTGCTCCTTCATCTGCTCTGTGTTTCTCTGTCTTCTCATTTTGCTTAACTTACTGTGTTTGGGGTCTCCTTTTCCCAGGCTGCAAGTTTGTACTTCCTATTGTTTTTGGTGTTTGCCTCCAGTGGCTAAGGTTGGTTCAGTGGGTTGTGTAGGCTTCCTGGTGGAGGGGACTTGTGTCTGTGTTCTGGTGGATGAGGCTGGATCTTGCCTTTCTGGTGGGCAGGACTGTGTCTGGTGGTGTGTTTTGGGGTGTCTGTGACCTTATTATGATTTTAGGTGGCCTCTCTGCTAATGAGTGGGGTTGTGTTCCTGTCTTGCTAGTTGTTTGGCATAGGGTGTCCAGCACTGTAGCTTGCTGGTCGTTGAGCGGAGCTGGGTCTTAACATTGAGATGGAGATCTCTGGGAGAGCTTTTGCCATTTGATATTATGTGTGGCAGGAGGTCTCTGGTTGACCAGTGTCCTGAACTCGGCTCTCCCACCTCAGAGGCATGGGCCTGACACCCGGCCAGAGCACCAAGACCATGTCAGCCACATGGCTCAGAAGAAAAGGGAGAAAAAGGGAAAGAAAGAAAGAAAGAAAAGAAAAGGAAGTTATTAAAATTAAAAAATTTAAAAATTATTAAAAATAAAAGAATTAAAAAGTAATAAAGAAAAGAAAGAAAGAAAGAAGAGAGCAACGAAACGAAAAACAAATCCACCAATGATAACTAGCACTAAAAAGTATGCTAAAAAAAAAAAAAGAAATGGACAGACAGAACCATAGGACAAATGGTAAAAACAAATTTATGCAGACAAAATCACACAAAGAGCATACACATACACACTTACAAAAAGAGAAAAAGGAAAAAAAAATCTCTCTCTCTCTATATATATATAAAAGGAAGGGAGCAACCAAATCAATAAACATATCTACCAATGATAATAAACTCTAAATACTAAACTAAGATAAACATAAAACCAAAAACAAATTCGATGCAGAAAGCAAACCCCAAGGGTACAGTTAGTTGCTCCCAAAGTCCACCGCCTCAATTTTGGGCTGATTCATTGTCTATTCAGGTATTTCACAGATGCAGCATACATCAGATTGATTGTGGGGATTTAATCTGCTGCTCCTGAGGCTGCTGGGAGAGATTTCCCTTTCTCTTAGTTGTTCGCACAGCTCCAGGGGTTCAGCTTTGTATTTGGCCCTGCCTCTGCGTGTAGGTCGCCTGAGGGCGTCTGTTCTTCGCTCAGACAGGAGGGGGTTAAAGGAGCAGCTGATTAGGGAGCTCTGGCTCACTCAGACCAGGGGGAGGGAGGGGCACAGAATGCAGGGCGAGCCTGAGGTGGCAGAGGCCGGCATGACGTTGTACCAGCCTGGGGCATGCCGTGCATTCTCCTGGGGAAGTTGTCCCTGGATCATGGGACCCTGGCGTTGGCAGGCTGTACAGGCTCCTGGGAGGGGAGGTGTGGATAGTGACCTGTGCTTGCGCACAGGCTTCTTGGTGGTTGCAGCAGCAGCCTTAGCATTTCATGCCTGTCTCTGGTGTCCGCACTGATTGCCGTGGCTCACGCCCATCTCTGGAGTTCGTTTAGGCGGTGCTCTGAATACCCTCTCCTCACGCACCCTTTTGGGAAGTCTGAGGTCTTCTGCCAGTGTTCAGTAGGAGTTGTTCCACGTGTAGATGTATTTCTGGTGTATCTGTTGGGAGGAAGGTGATCTCCACATCTTACTCCTCCGTCTTCTTGAAGGTCTCCTCCATGCTGATTTTTAAAGAGCTCTGGACAAGGAGCCCAGTGCATTTTCAGGAGATGCTGAGGTCCTCTCTGGGTGTGTGACCTGGAGACGTTGCTGAGTGGCTCCTCCACTTCCTCTGCAGCGGGCACCCTGCCCGTCCTGATATTTACAAAGAGGAGTCATGGAACAATGGCATAAGAACCAGGAGGTGAGGGACACTTTCCAGGCACCCCTCCATGATAGGCAGGTGCTGAGCACACACAGTGGACCCCCAGAGAAGCTTAGGACATGGGCATCTGGGTGGAGAGGGAATGAGCATCTCTGCTCACTATCATGTGTTTTAGGCCCCCATAGTGACTGCTTTAGCCACAATGTTTGAACAATATTTCATCATTATTCCACTAGAGAAAAATAGAACCAATACCTGGAGGTGCTAGGGATTGAACCCAGGGCCTCATACATGCAAAGCATGTGCTCTATCACTGAGCTACACCCCCTCCTAACTAGCCACCATGAACTAAAGGCTTGTGGATGTGCATTGTCCTGTCCCACTCCATGGAGACTAATCAAGTTTTGCTCATTTGGAGGTTTCTGGGCCATCTTATATCTCTTCTCCACAGACGTCTATGGAGGGCATGAGCTGATACTCCTGGGGATCAGGGTTAGGCTGTGGTTGACAACAGTTTTGTGTCCAAGGGATCCCAGTTCCTACAGGAGAATTGTGATGCCTGGGCAGGCAGTGTATAGGGCAGACTGCACCTGGTAGGTGCATTAAGAGACATGGAGTTGGGCTGAAGGCAGCTACAAGAGGACGGCAGGACTCCTGGGTCCTCCCCACACCCTGGGGGAACCACTGCTCCATGCAGGGCACAGATGATGTGCTGACTCCTTGGTGCTGGGGGGACTGGACAGCTCCCCCACCTCCAGCAGAAGACAGAACCCCTGGACTATGGGTGGAGGCTGGGGTGAGTGTAGACTGGGAAAAAGCTGCACTTCTGAAAGTTTACAGGGCTCTTTTTTTTTTTTTAATTTGTTTGTGATATTTCAAACACTTTACTTCCAAGTAAGCAAGCTTCTTTGCATAGAAGAAACAAAATAATAGAAGCCAACAGATGAACAGAGAGATGAGGTGGTAGGTTATGCTTAGAGAATATTTGTTTTCTAATGTTAGCTCAGATTAATCCATGAACTATTTTATGTATTGTCACCAAAGAGAAGGAATAATACAAGAAGCTTCCAATGACCTGCAACCAGCAGAATTTCTGCATCTCCATTTCATTGAGGCCTCTTGGTTATCAACTAATGAGACGTTTTCTCATGAAACTCGGCATATTCCTATTAATTGCTTCCTATGTCCAGGTACTAAGAGGTAGGTTTCTTTTTTTTTTTTTTTTAATTTTTATTGGGGTATAATTGATTTACAATGTTGTGTTAGTTTCAAGTGTACAGCAAAGTGAATCTTTATACAAATACATATTTGGAAGGCTCTTTAAGGCACTGGCTCCCTGGACATAAGTCTGTACCAGTGGGTAGTAATCTACCAGAAAGTGAAGGGCCAGCGATTTGGGAGCCAGTGTCCTTCTGGTCCTCACTAGCCACTAGCCCCTGAGGCTGAGGACTGGCGCAGCCTGTAAGGCACCCACCTTTCCTCAAAGCTTCATCTGTTTCCCTTACTTTCTTGGAATCTCAGGTTTCAGTGACCTTAGTCTTAAATTGCCTCTGGGGTGTGTGGTATTATTTCATTGAAATTTAATGATTTTGTTTATATGGTCCTGCTTATTTCACTTAACTTCTATTTTTTTTTTAACTAAGAAGTTTTAGAGAGAGGGAGACCTAAGAGGGAAAAGATACGGGAACATATGTATATGTATAACTGATTCACTTTGTTATAAAGCAGAAACTAACACACCATTGTAAAGCAATTATACTCCAATAAAGATGTTTAAAAAAAAAAAGAAGTTTTAGAATTTCTGTTATTTTCTGTAAAATGGTTCTACTTTTAATTTTTAATAATTTCTTTTGTTCTCATAATTTTTAACATCAATTTTTGTTTTAAAAATTAATTTCTAAAAAATTTAAAAATAATTTTTAACTTTTAAAATTGCCTTTTAGTAATCATTTCATGATCTATATAAATCAAATCATTATGCTGTACACCTTAAACTTACACAGTGTTGCATGTCCATTATATCTCAAGAAGCCTAGAAGACAAAAATTGCCTTTTAGTTTGTTACATTAATCTTTAGAAGATTTCCTTTTGATTCTTATCACATGGTAGATTTACTATTTTTACACTGGCCAGTAAAATATTTACATTGCATTTTACTCCCTTGCCCTTTAATACTTAATGACAAAACTTTTCATCTTCTTTTATACTTTTACTTTTTCAATCAGTTTTTATTTTCATTCTCTTTAGTGTCCTTTCACATCTTTTCAAGTATTAGATGCTGTAGATAACCCTCAAAAATCTCATGTTTTTGAGCAGACCTGCTTCACCGTTTGTAAAAATTCCTGGTCTACAAGTTTGCAGGCATGTGTGTTGCTACAAAAGAGCAGGGACGTGTGTTGAAAAGTGAGAGAAAAGCCACGCCGTAAACAGCAGGCTGTGCTGACTTTTGCTGCATGACAATGAACTTACCACAGACCTAACAGCTTAAAACAGCTCTCAGTTATCAGCTCCTAGTTCTGTAGATAAGAGGTCTGGGAGAGGCATGGCTGAGTCCTCCGCTCAGGGTCTTGTAAGGTTGGAATCAAGATGACCCTGGGGCTGTGTTCCTCTCTGGAGGTCCTGGAGAAGAATCCACCTCTAGTATCACTCAGGTTGTTGGCTGAATTTAGTTCCTTGTGGTTGTAGGACTGAGGTTTCCATTTCCTTGATGTGGTTGTAGGACTGAGGTTTCCATTTCCTTGATGTTCGATTTCTGCTCCTGGAAGCTGCCTCCATCCCTCCTCAGATGTCCCCTGTCTATCTTCAAAGCCAGCCACAAATCTCTCTCATGAAAGAAACCCCATACCTCATTATCAGTCACTCCCCATTTCGCCTCAGTTCCAACTAATCAACTCTCTGTTTCTACAGATTTGCCTAATCTGGACTTTTCATACAAATGGAATTATTCAAGATGTGATCTTTTGTGATTGGTTTCTTTCAGTTAGCCTAACAAGGTTCACTCACACTGTAGCATGTGTCAGTACTTCATTCCTTTTTGTGACTGAATAATATTCCATTGTATGGATATACCACATTTTGTTAATCCATTCATTAGCTGATGGACATTTGAGTTGTTTCTACTTTGTGACTATTATAAGTAATGCTGCTATGAACATCTGTGTACAAGTTTTTGTGTGGACATATGTTTGCATTTCTCTTAGGTATACACTTAGGAATCGAATTGCTGAATCAAATGATAACTCTATGTTGAGCTTTATGAGAAATTGCCAACTGTTTTCATGGCGGCTGCACCACTTTATATTCTTTTCATCAATGTATGAGGGTTTCAATTTCTCCAGATCTTTACCAACAGTTGTTATTATCTGTCTTTTTTGATTAAAGCCTTTAGTGGGTGTGAAGTGGTGTCTCATTTTTGATATGCTTTTTCTTAATGATTAATGGTATTTTTCATGTGCTTATCGGTCATTTGTATATCTTCTTCAGAGAATTGTCTATTCAAATTCTTTGTCCACTTAAAAAATTGAGTTTTCTTTTTATTGAGCTGTAAGAGTTCTTTATATGTTTTGGATACTAGACCCTTATCAGGTATTTGATTTGCAGATATTTTCTCCTAGTCTGTGGGCTGTCTTTTCTCTTTCTTGAGAGTGTCCTTTGAAGCATGCAAATTTTAAATTTTGATGAAGTCCAATTTATCTGGGTTTTTTTCCCTTTGGTTTCTTTTGCTTTCGGTGTTCTGTTTAAGAAGACTTAGCCTAACTGAAAGTCACACAGACTTACTCTTATACTTTCTTCCATGAGTTTTATAGTTTTAGCTCTTACCTTTAAGTCTGTGATTCATTTTGAGTTCATTTTTGTGTATGTTATGAGATAGGAGTCTGAATTCATTCTTTGCATGTAGATATCCAGTGGTCCTAGCACCATTTGTAGAAAAGACCACTCTTTACTTATTGCGTTGTCTTGGCACCCTTGTCAAAAATCAATGGACCATAGATGTATGAAACTTTTCTGGATTCTCATTTCTAATCCATTGATCTTTATATCTATCTTTATGCCAATACTAGCTTGATTACTATCACTTTGCAGTAAGTTTCGAAAGTGGGATGTGTGAGTCCTCCAACTTTGTCCTTATTTTAAAAAATTGTTTTGGCTATTCTGTATCCTTACATTTCCTTATGAATTTTAGGATCCATTTGTTTATTTCTGTGAGAAATAAAGTTGGGATTTTGATAAGGATTGCACTGAATCTGTAGGTCATTTGGGGGTATATTGCCATCTAAACAGCATTAAGTCTTCCAATCCATGAAGACAGGATGTCTTTCTATTCAATTTCTTGCAGTGACGTTTTATAGTTTTTGGTACTCAAGTCTTGCACTTCTTTTCCTGAGCATTTTATTTTATTTTATTTTTTGATGCTATTGTAAAGGGGATTGCTTCCATAACATCATTTTGGAATTTCTAGTGTAGAGAAAAATAATTGATTTTTTTAATATCAATCTTGTATCCTGAAACTTTGTGAGCTCATTTATTAGTTCTCAAAGTTCCTTAGGATTTTCTGTATATAAGATCATGTCATCTACAAAAAAAAGGTAATTTTACTTCTTCTTTTTCAATCAGTATAAATTTTATTTCTATTTCTTGCCTAATTGCCCTGGCTAGAACCTCCAGTACAATGCTGAATAGAAGTGGTGAGAGGGTCATCTTTGTCTTGTTCGTGATGTTAGGGAGGAATTTTCTTTCCTTCATTATTTAGTGTGATGTTAGTAATATGTTTTAGAAAATGCTCTTATGTTATTTTTTATGAGACTTTGAAATACTTACAGATGAAGTGAGGTGATACTTTGGATTTACTTTAAAATAATCCAGCAAAAAGAGAATGGAGGGTATAAATGCTTTTAAAGGGGAATAGACATATGTTGATAATTATTGAAGCTAGGTGATGAGAACAAAAGGGTTCATTATATTGTTAGCTGTAATCTTGTGTGTGCTTGAAAATTTACATAATAAAACTTTTTAAAAACTCCTCATTTTTACTCAGTCCTCAGATCCCTGTAGATCATTGGTTGAGGGCTCAGGATGGGATGATAGAGCATCAGTTGGGTTTAATTACAAGCAACATGATGTAACACGTGTCCAGCTCTAGGTCAGATGCAGGAAGGACATCTTTTGTTAGAATATGCTGTCACTGTGTCTCAGCACAGGTCTGGCTCCTTTTGGAGACCAGGGTGCATGTATGATTGGGCCTTGGATGAGTGAAGCGTCAGTGAAAGGGACCGTCTTAGTCCATTTTCCCTGGATGCAGGCTCTGGGTGGGGCAAAGTTTAGAGCCCCAGTAGTTACTTGGGTGGTAATCCTAGGAAACCTAGTGGAAAATGGAGAAGAGAGATGGGGAAGGGAGAAAACCCAACAAAGAATGCCTTATGAAGCCAATTATCACCTGTGACACCGGACCTTAGACCACTAAGGAACTTTAGGTGAAAACGCAGAGCAGGCGTCAGACTCCTCCCAAACTAGGCGCTGGGGAATTTTCACACTGGCTCTGCCTTTTGTTAAGAGTTGCTCCCTGGGATCTTTAATTCTCCAGGATAAAGCCCTCCGGCTAGGAGATGCAGCTGCTGGGGTTGAAAGTGGGGTGGGCAGAACTTCACTACAATGATGAAGCTCAAGGGCATGGTGGGTGGGGTGTGGGGGTGTGTGGGGGAGGCAGTGACGGCATCTGCCACAGTGAAATTTTTACCTTCAATGTGTTTTCACCATCGTTCTGTCCTGCAATTAACCTTGGATGTCACTTAAGCATTCACCCAGATATCCACCACTTTCCCAGGAAATGGACTACAGAGTCATCTTATTAGCCACTTAATTCAACCTCACTTTTTCATTCAAGGTCATCCCACAGATTCCCAGAGAAGCGATACTGAAAATGAAAGAAAACTGAGATGCAGTCTTTTGAGCTGTCTCAGACATTTATTATGCAATTTGAGTCATCGAAAGGCAACAGTAGTGACTCACGTTTTCAAGGCTAAGTGGAAGAATATCTCTGATACAACCTCTGGCTTCAGCCACACTACCCTCTGGGAAATTGGATCTCCCACACCTCCATCTTCTTGGGCTCTCCAGCAGCCTCAGAAAGCAATTAGGAACCATGTGTCTGGTTCTCCTGGCAGCCTAGAGATGACCCAGCCCCATGGTATGTGGATAAATATTTAACAACTAGCTCTATGGGAAAAAAACCCAAAGCCTGAATTTTTAAACATTTACCCATTTCCGTGGTGTAAATTTTCCCACCGCGGCTGATTTCAAGCTACCAAGGGTTTAACAACTGGCTTGCAAAATTCCTGAAGGTTTACTAATTGGCTCATGAGCTGTTACAAACTGCCTCCAGCACACCATGGCCACAGAGGAATACTCCTCTCCCAGACCCCTGTGCTTCAAGCCAGTCTTGGCCAATCTTGCCAGCAGCTTCAACAGCATGAATGGTACCAGCCCTGTTGGGACCAATAGGAAAGAAGTGGCTGACCCACACCCCTCTGCTAAGGGAAGCAGACTGAAACCAGGCAGGACCCTATGGGGCCTTCCCAGGACAGACACCACCCCTCCCCGGCCCCCCAGCAATGTCCTCAGCCTGCCTCTTGTCTGTAGGAAAACTTTAGCCAGAGGATAAATTTAATCAGAGAAATGAGAACATGAAAAAGGAAAGAAAAAGAGTCAAACAAGACAAAATAGTAATAGTTTAGCCATTAAACAAATTTAAGGACATTTATTTCCTCCTCAAGGGCTATAGATAATATTCTGAGCCATATATTTTGAGCTGTTTTGCAGACACTGAAACCTCCACCAGGTAGAAGAGGTCAACTACATGATGACCAGACTATAGCCATGACCTAAGCTGCTCCATCTAACACAGTTCTGAAAACCAGCCTCAGAGAAGTGGGAACAAACCAGCTCTGGAGCTAAACATTAACTGTACTTAAAACAATCAAGATGACTCTGATCAGACCACCACATGACCAATTTCAAGATGATTGTCTGAGCTAACTGGGCTGTTCTGCACGTAGTCCCCTCCCTATATACACCTGAAACTCCCCTTTAAAAGCTCTTGCCCCCTGATTGGCAGTGGGCAATTGGCTTTTGGACCTGTGTCTGCCTTCTCCCCAGGTTGCTGGCCTCCTGGATAAAGCAATCTTTCCTTTCCTTCTAATACTTGTCTCTCGAATACTGGCTTTCAAGTGGTGAGCAGCTGAAACTGAGTTTGGTAGCAAGACCTCACAGCAGTCCTGCACAGACCTTTGGAAATGTTGAGCCTTGGAAAGATGGCTGTTACTGACCAGCAAAGGCAACAATGCAAAAGTCCACAGCTGTAGGGACAGCCTTCACCAGGCTAAGGGGAGAGATTATCATGGAGATTGCTCTGCATTTGCTCTTGGAGCTTATAGAGTCCCAGCCATCTCTGTCTTGGTCAGCACACCCTGACAGAAGTGATGGAGCTTTGCTTTGCTAACATAAACTTCACTTGAGTTTCGTAATCATACAGTCACTCTGCGTGAATTCCCTCTGCTTTCTTTAACAGAAGCCAAAGTCAATTTTTTTTTTTTTTTTTTTTTTTTTTGCGGTACGCGGACCTCTCACTGTTGTGGCCTCTCCCGCCGTGGAACACAGGTGCTGGACGCGCAGGCTCAGCGGCCATGGCTCACGGGCCCAGCCGCTCCGCGGTATGTGGGATCCTCCCATACCGGGGCACGGACCTGTGTCCCCTGCATCGGCAGGCAGACTCTCAAACACTGCGCCACCAGGGAAGCCCCAAAGTCAATTTCTGAGTAATGGACAGAGCCCAGTGTTTGACAGGACAGCTAACAGAGTTAAAGAGAAATGCCCATTTGCACATGAGAGTGGGCTTTTGTACCCAAGAAGACAGGAAGTACAAACTCTGGAAAACTTCACGTTCAACCTATTTACTATAGGGTTACAGTTAACTTAGTTGGCTAATTATATTTAAATTAGTTGACTAATTTTCTAAATTGGTGTTTTGCTAGAACGCCAGGAAAATGTGGAGTGAGGGGGAAAACTGGGTTAAGAGATAGTATTTTAAAAATACCTAAATTTAGGATAATTCGAGAAATTATTTTTGGAGCATCTCCAGAAAAATTTTGTAATTAAAGAGCATGGCATTTTGTTTGAGCCTAAGTTTTTGATGAAATGAACATACAGTACTTGCACTACAAGACAGTATTTATCCATCATGCTAAATTGACAGGTCAAAGGATTACGTGTTTCTTTTGAAAGCTAAAAGAAGTTTCCATTGGACGTAAAATCTTTTAAAGCTTCATAGTTCTGGGCTGAGGAAAGATGGCCCCGGCTAACAAAGCTGATGTTTCCTTCTGTTGTTTCCTACTGCAGAGCTGAGAGCTTCCTCTTTTTTAAAAAAAATTAGTTAATCTATCTATCTATCTATTTATTTATTTATTTATGGCCGCATTGGGTCTTCGTTGCTGCATGTGGACTTTCTCTAGTTGCAGCAAGCAGGAGCTACTCTTCGTTGCGGTGTACGGGCTTCTCATAGTGGTGGCTTCTCTTGCTGTGGAGCACGGGCTCTAGGTGTGCGGGCTTCAGTAGTTGCACTTCATGGGCTCTAGGGCGTTGGCTCAGTAGTTGTGGCACACAAGCTTAGTTGCTCCAAGGCATGTGGGATCTTCCCAGGCCAGGGATCAAAACCGTGTCCCCTGCGTTGGCAGGTGGATTTTTAACAACTGTGCCACCAGGGAAGTCCCAGAGATTCCTCTTTTATTAGCAAGTTTCCACACTAGGAATGAGCACATAGTTCTGTTCATTTTTTGTCTGTGATATAATATCTCAGTGCTTCAGGCTGGAACAAAACAATTAAAGAAAAGGAAAGAAATCCTCCTCACTTCTCCTACAAAATCCCTGGTGATGACAGTGATGCTGTTGATATCAAAAGACCCATGGATAAAAGATACTGTATGTAAATATCATCTGGGAGAACTTCCTTAAATTGATCTATTTTAAAGTTGATTTTTAATGCATAAAACATCTTTTGAAAACCCTGTCTCTCTTGCACATGTATCCCACTTTATCAATTATGGCTAACAAATGACACCTGCCAGGGATGATTAGACACAAAATCTGCTCTTGAAAGCTCTCCAATTTGCCCTCAAATATATGTTTATTGGTTTCACCAGACAACTGAGAGGGAGAGAGAGATTGAGATTCACTGAAGGTTTGGAAGAGTGCTCTGCTGGGGTCATCTTTGGGCAAAGGATTTTGGCCCTGCCCTGTAGTTAGATGCTCATGGCAGCAGGTGTGAGAAAGCCTGGCATGGTGGCATCGATTTTTTCGAAAATCAGATTCTGCTCCCCAAAGTGTCTCTCTCTCTCTCTCTATCCCTCTCTCCCTCCCTCCCTCCCTCCCTCCCTCCCTCTCTCTCTCCCTGTCCTGTCTGGAGCAGGCTTGTAGGTGTGGGCCTGGGGAGAAGTTGTCAAAGGAAGAGCGATGGGATGCAGGGGACGACAGGGGATGGAAAGCGAGGTTTCTGCTTATCCTCACCCTGGACTGGCCCCGGCTGCCCCCTGTTTGCCACCTGGACCCCAGCACCAGCCTGTAATCCATCTCCCTGCTGCCACGCTTGCCTATTCCAATCACTTCCCACCCAGCCCAGCTGCCAGAGAGGACTGAAAATCTTCCCATGTCACTGGCCATCCCGAGGGCTGTCTCTGTGCCTGGCTGAGTCCCGGCATGGTGTCCCCTCCATCCTCCTATTTCATCTCATAACACTTCCTTTTCTCAGTTCCTTACATGTGCTTATTTCTTCTCACTGCTCGGATGGTCCATGCCTTTTACTCTGGAATGTTCTTCACTTTCTCTCCCAGCGGCTGCCTCTCTCCGTCCCTCAGATCTCAGCCTCAATCCCGTGCCCTTGGGGAGACTCCCCAGCTGGGGTTCCCCTGGAGCTACTTCCTAGGATCCTCCACTTTAGCCCCTTGTTTCCTTCCACTTGTATTGTTTCATTGTGAGTCTGTCTCCTGTGGTCACTCTTGCTCTCGTGTTACAGTTGAAGAAAGATTTGGGGCTCGCCAAGGCTTATTATTTACCGAGTGATACAGTCAGGCCTCCAGAGGGACAGGCTTGGGTGTCTCCCACTCTACCTAACACACTGAGTTTGAGGGAAGTGTGCAAGCTCAAATGCAGGTCAGGCCGTATGAAGGGTAGGGATCCAGACTTCGGAACCATCTCTCTAGAAGCTGTGGTTGCATCTGAGGGAGTTAATGGGAACACTAGGGGAGAGAAGATGCAGACTGGGCAAGTTTCCAAAGTTTCTTGGGCTCCTGGTCCACCTTTCACAATTCTTCAAGATGTGATGTATCTGGGTTGGCCCTTGTCTCCTCCAGAGGCTTGCCTCATAGCTTGGGTTCTCAGTGAGCGCCCTGCCTCTGGTCCTGGCCTGCAGAATGAAGCATCTGTGGATGGGGTGAAATCTGAAGAAAGCCAGGGTAGGATCAGTTTTCGCTCTTTCCAGAAAATAGCCATTTGAGATCTTTCTTGGCTTACAGATCACCTTGAGAATCTGAGCAAAGCTAAGAGCATCATAGAGAAATACACATCTATTTTCATACGTAACATTAGTAGCATCTTGGTTCCCCCATCACCATCCAGAGGTCCCCTGGGGGTCAAAGATGCCAGATTAAGAACATCCACCCTAGAAGGTCTTTTCCAGTAAGATTGGAGAAGGTTATGTCTGGACACTTTCTTGACTGGAGTTCCCAAGTGTGTCAAAAAGAGAAATTGCAAACTGCCTTAAGTCTGAAGCACCTTCACTTTCTACAGCAGAGTTCAGAGTGGTATAGAACATGTGCTCCCATTTTTAGGAGAATGCCATTTGGCTGATCACCAAGAGAGGGTGATGGCGGTCAGGGGTACAGAGTGGACATCAGCTCACGTGTGTGCTGGGACAGTAACTAGGACAGTATAAACTGCACGATCAGCTCAGTGTGAAAGAAGTGTCAAGAGCACCCTACTGCTGCCAGTTTTGGAGTGAACACTTTGAGTTTGTTCTTTTCACCTACTTTGTGAATTCCTTCATTCCATCCTTCACAACCTTTGCCAAATTTCTGCTTCCGGTGAGAGCAATGAGCTGGGGGAAGACGAATGAGCCCAGATGGCAGAGCTCATTCCTTGGGGCCATCTGGTTGTCATCACAGGCAAAGGTATTACTTTCAAGAGGTATTTAAACCTCTCTTTTCCAGGGAGTGCCTATTACATGGTCTACATGCCCTAATAAGAGAAGTTTGGGGTGAATTAACCCTCTTTTAAGATAGTTATATAAACATAACTATTCATAAATAAGGGGTTGGAGGAACTCAGGTTGGTGATTGTAGGACCTGAAGAGGAGGAGGAAAGGAGAGAGGAGTTTTTTTTTGTTTTGTTTTTTTAAAATATTTATTTATTTATTTTGTTGCACTGGGTCAGTTGCAGCAGGCAGGCTCCTAAGTTGTGGCTCGCCAGCTCCTCAGTTGTGGCACGTGGGCTCCTTAGTTGTGGCATGTGAACTCTTAGTTGTGGCATGCATGTGGGATCTAGGTCCCTGACCAGGGATGGAACACGGGCCCCCTGCATTGGGAGTATGGAGTCTTAACCACTGTGCCACCAGGGAAGTCCCAAGAGAGGAGTTCTTTCCACCCAGCACAATCTCCACCCATTCTGGGGAACTTCGCTCATCTGTCTTTTATTCTGTTTCTTGCTCTCCATGGGAGCTGCCATGATAGTCCTGCATGGCCCCACCTACTGGCTTCAGTGGACAACTGACTCAACTTGGGAAAAGTTCTTTGTGGGGTTTGGATTTGGAACAGAAGAAAAGAAGCCAGTGTTCTTCAGGTGCCTGAAGTTGAGACCTGCCGCTGTGGCTCCTGCCATGTGGACTAGAGAAGTGAGGTGGGCTGGGGAGGGAGATGAGAGATGGACACTCCGACATTCCCCCGAGATTCACTTTTTCCCTGAAGTCTGGATGGAGTTCTTAAGAAACCCCAGGATTTAAAGTATACATCCCCCTTTTTTGCTTCTATGACTTCGAGTCAGGTTTCTGTTATTTGCAACCCCAAGAATTCTCACCGTTGAAACCTCAAGAGGTTCAGGGTCAGGTCTGTCCAGGACATAACCCCAGCGCAAAGGAAGGGGACACTGCTCAGTCGGAGCACATGACAGAGGCACAGGTCTCTGAATCATTGAGGGTGGGACAGAAAACTTAGAGATGGGATGTCACAGAGGGTGCAGAAGGCCAGGAATGGGTTGGCCATCTTGCCTAAAAAGTACGCTGGGAGAACGTTTTGGTAATGGTCCTGTGGGTAGGTAATAACAAAGCCCAGATGAGGAACGAAATCTCCAGTGTTCCAGACTGCTCTCTCCCCGTTATTGTGCTTTGTAAAGAACCTGTCACAGGTTCCCAAAGAAACTTAATTTGCTTCAGAGAAATGTGACAGCTGTAAGCCATGCACTCCTTAACTGGGAATTAATTAGTAAATAAGAGCTTTCCATCTTCCAGAATGGAAGAGGTTATTATAATGTTTCTGATTATGACTCTGTATTAAAAAAAACTGGTTCACCAAAGTTCTCACAGATCTGTGTAAGTATTAACTCCTTAATCTGCTTATTGACTCCACATAACAGATTTTTTTTTCTTTTTTTTTTTTTTTTTTTTTTTTT
>RJWK010007361.1:0-31785 GCA_004363435.1 Platanista minor | reverse complement strand
TAACAGATTTTTTTTTTAACTTGGGAATTACACTTCTACTTTCATTGGATTTAAGGCATCTTAAGAGTAAAAACTCATAAAGCAAAAAAAAATACCTAAAAATAAATCAGAAAATTTAACTAACAGCCCTGGAGGTATGTTGCTTTAATCTTTCTTCAAGAAAAAACCTTGCCATTCAGCTGCAAGCAGTGTTGTTAGCTGTGCCCTTGGGACATGCCTCAGTGTTGGAGACAAGGCCACTGTCTTCTAGGGTGGCCCCTTGCCAATGATAGAGCAAGAATATTAGCACCGGGTAATTCCTGCTCAATATAGGACTCTTCTGATGGGCAGTTCTCACTCCAGAGCTCCCTGAGGGTTGGCAGAGGCTAGAAGACTCTGGAGTATCAAGTTCCATGTTCTACTGGAAGGCCTGGGGATGTGCTGTTCACCAAGGCCATCAGGAATGTGCTGGTGAGAGGACCACCAGCATCACTAAGAAGTTCAAGGGAGGCTCTCCCACTTTGTTCCCCGCCCCGCACCCCAGCATGCCCTCTCTCCTGAGCCTTCCACACCCTTCTTCTACCATCTGCCATGACAATTCAGGCACATCTGTATTGTTCCATGTGGGCCACTGGTTTCTCCTTGGAGCCACCCTAGTCCAGGGCTGAGAGTAGGAGAGGCTGTCTCAGAATTTGGCCCACTGATAGTGACTATTTTTTTTTTTTTTTGCAGTACGTGGGCCTCTCACTGTTATGGCCTCTCCCGTTGCAGAGCACAGCCTCCGGACACGCAGGCTCAGTGGCCATGGCTCACGGGCCCAGCCGCTCTGCGGCATGTGGGATCTCCCCAAACCGGGGCACGAACCCATGTCCCCTGTATCGGCAGGCAGACTCTCAACAACTCCTCCACCAGGGAAGCCCACTGATAGTGACTTTTATGGATATTGGAGACCCTAAGGCAATAGAAACCATGGGCCAGCACCTGACCACCAGAAACCAGATGGTCGTAATTATCAAAACATCCAGCAAAGTTGGAGTGGTAGCAAGGGGCATGACCAGCAAAGAGCTGTGAATATATTTAATAAAACATGGTATCCCAGGGGAAAAATGGATGGGTCTCCAACAGTGGTATGTTTCATTTATAAAATCAAAAGGAAGCAACAATGAATGAGCAGGAGGCCGAGGGTGGTCATTCCAAGGAAAAGTCACAGACTCTTGCCCAGGTCCAGTCAAAGTCTGCCTTAATCAAGAAGATGTGGTACATATATACAATGGAATACTACTCAGCCATAAAAAATAATGAAATAATGTCATTTGCAGCAGCATGGATGGACCTAGATATTATCATACTAAGTGAAGTAAGTCAGAAAGGGAAAGACAGATACCATAATGTCCCACTTATATGTGGAATCTGAAGTATAATACAAATGAACTTATCTAGGAAACAGAAATAGGCTCACAAACATAGAGAACAGATTAGTGGTTGCCAAGGGGGAAAAGAAGGCGGGGAGGGATGGAGTGGGAGCTTGGGGTTAGCAGAGGCAAACTAGTATATACAGGATGGATAAATAACAAGGTCCTACTGTATAGCACAGGGAACGATATTCATTATCCTGTGATAAACCATAATGGAAAGAATATAAAAAAGAATGCATATATATGTATAATTGAATCACTTTGCTGTACAGTAGAAATTAACACAATGTTGTAAATCAACTATACTTCAATTAAAAAACAACAAAAAAAGTCCACCTTAGAATGTGTCAGGTAGTTTGGTGAATCTTACGATTGACGTATTTCATAGTTGGAAGAACCACAATATTGTTTCATTGGATCCCAGAATGAGAGCTACCATAGTGGGGATGGTTAAGCAGAAAACCCTGAATCTACCTCCTCCCCGACCCCAACCCCAAGGTAACAAATAAAATAATATCACAGACTGTGAGGGAAGGAGGAGTAGGGGCTATTAATGCATCATCAAAGACCTATAATGCAGAGGGGTGGTCCTGATCATAATTCCCTTTAATTTGCCAGTCTGGCTCCTGCAGAAACAAGATGGATCTGGAGAGTAACTCTCTACTACTCCAACTTCATCCAAGTGGTAGCCCCATTGCAGCTGCTGCACTGGATGAGGTATTGTTGCTAGCATATGTTCATACAGCCTTGGGACATGTTATACAATCACTGATTTGGTATAGTATTCTTTTCTATCTCAGTCAGGAAAGAGCAATAGAAACCATTCATATTTACCTGTTATGGACAACGACATACAATGATAGTTTTTCCCATGAGTTGTATTAACTGTCCTGACCTCTATCATAATATAGGTTAAAAAGGTCTTTGGACCATTTGGACATCCTGCAGAACATGACATGAATCCATGACATGGATGACATGTAATGATGAACAAGATGCTGGAGGCCTTGGTAAGTGAGACGCATGTGCTACAGGGGTGGCAGGTAAATACTAGGGAGACTCAGGGGCCTGTGACTTCAGTGTAGGTTTAGGGATTCAGGTGTTGGGGGCACATTTGGAATTCCCTCCAAAGTAGAAGCCGGCTGACTACATCTTGCACCCTTTTCTAAATAAAAGGAAGAACAACACCTGGAAAGCTTCTTCCGTTTCTGGAGGAGGCATATTCCACACCTAAAAACCTTGCTTTGGTCTGTGTACTGCATGACATGGAAGGGCTGCCCTTTGAGGGGTCTCAGAGTAGCAAACGGATCTTCTGCCATCTCCATCATCTCCACGACCTGGGTGCTTTAGAAGTGCCTGAGGCACCAGCATGGAATCCCGTACAACACGGCATTAACACAAAGGAAGGTGGGCAGGGAGCCCGTGAGCATGAGATCTTTTGGTGTGTTACACATCCCACCTTCCAGAAACTGCCAGCCCAAAAAAGTGCTGAAATGGCCTGTGAGGCACAACTGAGATGCCAGCTCAGAGGCAATAATCTGAGGATGGGGTACAGTAGGTACCCTGAGTCAGACTGTGACCCCATAGTAAGAAGACTGCATCCTGGAACCAAGAGAGGAAGCAGGAGTGCCCTCCCTTACCCAGATTTCCAGTGACCCACTGGGGACTGGGTGATCCCTGTCCCTACATCTCTGGGGTCCTCAGGACAAGATGTTCTGGCTCCTGGATGGGGCTTACTCTTGCCACGCACTGCATTGAACTACAGGCTTGCCTACTGCTTTGAACTCCTTGTGTCCAGAGGCCAGCAAGCAAGAGGACTCTTTATCTTGGCAGGAGGGGTGGACCCAGCCACACTGGGAGAGGTGGGCTGCTGTGACACCACAGGGGAGGGAGCAACCTGCAAGGGACCCAGGTGGCTCACCTGGACACGCCTTGATGTTTCCTTGGAGGAAAAAAATCTCATTTTTCGGGCTTCCCTGGTGGAGCAGTGGCTGAGAGTCCGCCTGCCGATGTAGGGGACATGGGTTCGTGCCCCGGTCCGGGAAGATCCCACATACCGCGGAGCGGCTGGGCCCGTGAGCCATGGCCACTGAGCCTGCGCGTCCGGAGCCTGTGCTCCACAACGGGAGAGGCCACAGCAGTGAGAGGCCCGCGTACCGCAAAAAAAAAAAAAAAAAAAAAAAAAAAATCTCATTTTTCATCAAACTAACTTCTGGATGAATTAAAGAGTCAAAGAAATCAAATCTAAAAAAGCTGTAAGAAATTAAAATTCAATACTGTAGAGAAGAAAGGCCTTTCTAAACTTAAAAGTGATAAAAGAAGCCAGCATATCTGCATAAATAAAAATGGAAAATTATGAATGTTAAAAAAAAAGCAAAAATCAAAAGTCAAACAGTAGATTGGGGCAGAATAGTTCTAACAGATGCCAAACATTTGTTTTCTGATGTTGGGACTGTGGATAGTTTCTGGTTTCCATGTTTTCTCCAGTGTGGTTATGTAACTCTTCCACGAAGTATATATATTCATTTTAAAAATAGAGGAAGAAAACCACAGAGTTTTTGCTTTTTCTGAAACAAACAAAACTGTCAAACTGGCAGTTTAAGTAACTACTGAGGTAAAGAAAACTCTGCAGAACATTAAATTGAAAAATCTGTTTGGACACTACGTCCAAACAATGTTAATACTGAATTAAAACACAAATTTCCAGTTCTGAATTACTTTACTTTCTACAGTGCAGATGGAAAACACGTTGTGTAGGGTTCCCCTCCCCTCTGAAAGGCATGTGAAGAAAACTCTGGATGGAGAAGCAGGCACACAAACATTTTAGGAAACTAAACACGGGATTAGAATCCTCATAGCCTTTTAGCTAAACAGATGGTAACCAGTGACTAGACAAGAAAGTGGGAATTTTGGTTTGACAATTGAACCAAAACAAAACCTCCATTCCTCCTCACAAGGACAGTACGTCTGGTTTTGAGACACAAAGCGATAGAGTGGGAACCTACGCTTTCCATTTCTCTTTGCCGCAAATCTGTTTTCCCTGTGGTAACAACTGAGTTAAGTCATTCTGAGAGAGTAGCTCATTAATTGAATTTGCTACTAGGCTGACTTCAGGACCCGGGAAGCCCAGAGCTGGGATTAGCAGAGGGGGTGCTTACAGTTGCCATGATTAAAATGATAGAGTCAGACCTGGAAGAATGTTATTACTCTCCTCAGTGTCACTCAAAGGCAGGAAGGCTCTCCATCCTGTGCCCAGCCCAGGACTGTCTCGATATGTTTCATTTGAACAGGGACAAGGAACATCCAATGTAATAAACATACTGCAATTCACAGGAGACCCCTTGTACGCAGGGACTCAAAGCCTGCTCTTTGGGAATTAGGATTGTGTGCTTTTTGAAGAGGCAAGGCAGTTGGTGCTAATGAATCCCAGAGGCTATTTCCAAGGAGGGGAATAGTCTGGGGACAGCTTAAAGCCCTCCCGACCCACTAACTTGCAGAAGAGGAGCTTTCCTCTGTGTCAGGTTGTCCTTTAAGGCAGTAAAGCAGTTCTACTAGTGTGGTAGCTCCTGGCTAATCACATCCTTGCAGCTCCCTGAGATGTGTACTGGGTATCCGATTTGATATGGCTAACAATGGTGAGGCTGAAGGGAATCGGACTGCCCAGGGATCAAATAAATCTCTTGTTCTCCGATCAGCCATCAGATCTAAGCTGTATCTCAATTTGAGTTTTCACAATGGACGAGCCCTCTTGGTCTGTCAGCTGCTCTTTGAGTCATCTTCTCTCTCATGAGGTTAGCCAGTGTTCCTGTATCATCCCTACAATGATAAACTGTTATCAAGTCACTGGTCACATCCTAAATAAGTATTTTTTATGATGGTCACCAAACGGTGATTTTTCCCCCTAACTTCATGATTCCTTTCACATGTATTAGTTGGCTTTCTACTCTAAGGAGGAGATTTTTTTTTTCTTCCCCCCTTTGTTTGTGTCTGTCAGTATTTTATTACTATTTGTTTAGGTGCTTAGACGGTCCCAGATTTGGCTATGGGAGTGCCTTCAAGATGGTCCCACATCCTTTGACTTGTTTTCATCCTTCTTAAAGCAGTCCTTATCTTCAGATACAACAAGATGTTCCAGGTTGTTTTACAAGATCTTTACAAGACCTGGTTTCAAGTCTTTTCCATCTTCAGACGCCAAACCAGCTGTTATTCTAAGAAGCTCTGGTTCTTTGTACCAAGATCTGAGTGATAGGTTTGCTCATTACCACTTGGTATCATTGCTTTTGGGCCCTCTTTAGCAGACAGAGCAAAGCAAATATATGAATATTTATCTACTTATCCAGCCATCATCTATCTATCATCTATCTATCTATCATCTATCTATCTATCTATCTACCTATCATCTACCCACCTACACACCCATCCATCTATATCTATCATCTATCAATCAATCAATCTACCCACCTACACACCCATCCATCTATATCTAACTATTATCTAATCTATCTATCTACCCACCTACATACCCATCCATCTATATCTATCATTTATCTATCTATCTATCTATCTATCTATCTATCTCTATCTATCTGTCTATCATCAAGTGTTCACACTGATACCTCCAGTATGTCACTTCAGGGTTTACTCTAACTTTGCTTCTTTCCGTATTCTTAATTTCCTTCTCAGATAGTGAGAAATCTGGCTCCCATGATCCACTATACGTGTACGTATTTCTTCAGTGGTAGGATATACAAGTAGTTTCAAAAGTGCTAACACGTACTACTGAGAAAAACCCATCTTACAGCTAGAGTTCAGTGTTGTTGACTGCTCTTGCTGTCTCTGGCCCAGGGACGTGGGCTTGAAGGGTTGTTTAGCTTTGCTCCCCTTCTCACCCTTCAGTGTGGTTGTGTTATTCACCTGGACTCATATAATAGTTGAGTTCATTTGTGACTTAAGTTCTGTCTGTACTTGACTGTTACTTTTCTTGTTCTCATTCTTATTGATTTTAGGTATATGGAACATTAACGAGGTCCCAAAAGTCAGAACTAACTCATAGGTATACACCCTTCCTCATCCTTTTCACCCAGTTCTTTGGAAGTAACCAATGCCATTAATTTCTGGGTTTTCCTTTTTGTGTCTCTTTTTGCACAAATGAGCAGAAACATGTACATTTTCTTATTCTTCCTTTTTTCCTACACAGAAGGTAGCACACTTTAGTCCTCTTTTGCATTTTCTTTTCTTTTTTTAACTTAATGTCTCCCGGAAATCCCTCCACATGATTTTATGGAGATCTTTGTCATTCTTTTGTATAGCTGTATAGTACGCTACCATGTGGATGTATCATAGTTTACATCTACACTCTTAGGTGTGGGTGTCTGGATTGTTTTTAATTACAAACAGTGCTGCAGTGAATAACCTTGTCTTCATAGAGCAGATTGCTCGATTACAAGGTAAACATCTGTATGTCGTTCTGTTAGAGATTGCCAAATTCTCCTCCATAAGGATTCTATCAATATTAATTTACATTCTCACCAGCCACATAGGAGAGAGCCAGTTTCCTCATTGTTTCACCAACGGAATGTGCTGTTATTCTTTTGAATTTTTGTCAGTCTGGTAGGTGAGAAATGAAATCTCAGAGTAGTTTTCATTTACATTTCTCTGATGAGTGAGGTTGAAAACATGTTCGTGTTTTTGGCCATTTTTATAGCTTTGTGTAAATAGTCTGTCCGTGTCTTCTGTCCCTTTTTCTATCAGGTTTTTTTATCACTTTCCTCTCAATTTTTAAGAATTCTTTATATTAGAGATATTACCCTTTGTCCCTGCTGTATGTTGTGAGTATATCCCCAATTGTCGTTTGTCTTTTAGCTTGACTTATGATGATTTTTTTCTGTACAAAAGATTTAAAAAATTTTTTTGGCTGAGTTGAGTCTTCGTTGCAGTGCGTGGGCTTCTCACTGCGGTGGCTTCTCTTGCTGTGGAGCACGGGCTCTAGGCGCGCAGGCTTCAGTAGCTGTGGCTCGCAGGCTCTGGAGCGCAGGCTCAGTAGTTGTGGCGCACAGGCTTAGTTGCTCCGCCGCATGTGGGATCTTCCCGGACCAGGGATCAAAACCGTGTCCCCTGCGTTGGCAGGCGGATTCTTAACCACTGCGCCACCAGGGAAGTCCTGTACAAAAGTTTTCAAAAATATTTATGGAATCAAGTTTATCACTCTTTAGTTTTATTGCTTTTCCATTTTGTGTCATAGCTACAAAGCCTTTCTCTTCATGAAGGTTAAAGAGAATTAATCTATGTTTACATGTAGTATGTACATGGCTTCATGTTTCTACATTTAGATTCACTTGGAGTCTATTCTGGCATATGGTGTAAGGTTTGTATCTGATTTTGTCTTTCCCCAGTAATTACTTAGGTGTCCTAGCACCATGTATTAAAAAGTTCATCTTTGCTCAGGCAATTTGAAATACTAACTTTACCATATACTAAATTTCCATACATACTTGGGTCTATTTCTGGACTTTTTACTCAATTCCACCTGTCTGTCGGATCTATTCGTGACCTAGTACTACAGTGTTTTACTTACAGAGGCCTTATAGGATGTTCTCACATCTGGAGAGCAAGACCTTATCATGGATTTTTGTCCTTGTGTTTTCCTAGCTCTTCTTGCATGTTTAATTTTCCACATGGACATCAGGGTCAACTTTTCCAGCTTCATAAAACTGCTTGTTGATATTTTATTGAAATTTTGATTAATTTATAAATTAATGTGAGGAGACCTGAGATCTTAATGACATGGAATCATCCTATTTGAATCCCATCTTACTGCCTGCTTTCTCGGGTACTCTGGGTGCCACCGTGTTAATTGGGTCCTTAGAAAGCAGGTGCTGCCACAGAATTAGGAGTGGGAGAGGTTTACTGGGTGGTAATGTTTGTGAAAGTAACTAAAAATAATGATATGATTATATTGGTTGCAGGGAAGCGGGGATGTTGATAGAACGAGTGACGTCATAACAGACAGCCAACAGAAAATGAAGAGTTGATAAATCAGAACAGAATGGTATATACAGAGAGTATTTAGACATACAGGACAACCATCAGAAAAAAAGAACAAAAAGTTAAATGGTGTTGCCTTTGGCGTGAGTTGGAGAGGAAAAGTGGAGCAGGAATTCATTGCCTTTTGCTATAATCTTTTTGAATATTTTGATTTGTTTAAACCATGAGCTGGTTTCATCTTGTTAAACAACAAACCAGTTAAAGACACAAATTTCTACACAGATCAATAATGGTCAAAAATAAACCCTTAACAGTTAACTCCTTAAGGCCTCAGCGATAGCATGGCTGGAGCTGATGTCTAAAGAGGCAAGGAGAAAGCAAGCACTGAAAATTGAGGGCGAATGAAGGAAATGGTTAATTCAGAAGCTGGTTTAAATGCCAGGAATAAAATTTATTCCATTCTTCAGTGTTCTGAAGTGAGAGGGGGATTTGTCAGCCCACATCAGCTGGCTTCTTAATTACATCCTTGCCGATCCAAGACCCATGGAAGCGTCAATCACCCTTAACTATAAAGTCATCCCCAGCACAAAAAAGCCATTATTTAACTAGCATCTTTTATTTGTGGTGGCTCTTTCTAGAGTTGTCAGTGGACAAAACAACCAGTTAAAGGGGGGAAAAAACCAAACCCCAGTTTTTCCAACAGCTGTTTTTCCCTTAATTGTTTTGCTTATTATTTTTGAAGCTGATGGGCTATTTCGATGTCAGGTACCTGTGGTCTCAGAATCCCTAAAGGCTTGAAGTCAAGCGGTGTCATTGGAGCTGGACAGCTGCGGCTGGCACTGTGGGAATCACATGCTCCCAGCTGGGGTGGCAACAATCAAGCAGGCTCAGACGTAACGCAGGAAGACACCGTGCTGACCGCAAGGGCCATTTAATAACCATCTTCCTTCCTGCTAGTGTCAATCTTTTTACAATTGACTCCAGGGAGAATTGGCATCTGCAAGTTCATGCTGACTGGAGGGTGCTGATTAGTTGAACATACCCATCTATATATTCCAAATATGTCCGATAGATTTATTTCAAGTGCCAGCATCAATCAATTTTGCAGGACCTCCTGGAGTGCAGTTTGAAAAGGATTTGGCTTATTTTACTTCACATAATTATGGGTTCATCCATGTTGTTGCGAATGCCAGGACTTTCTTCTTTTTATTTTGTGTTTTTAATACAAGTTGTATATGTTTAGAGTGTACAACATGGTGATTGGTACACATATACTATTGACAATTACTAGGGCCAAGGTAATTAACACACCATCTCATCACATTAGTGTGTATCATGAGGGCACCTGAAATCTGCTCACTTAGCAAATTTCCAGTATTCAAGACTGTATTACTAACTAGTCATTATGCTGTACACGAGAGCTCTAGATATATTCATCCTTCATGACTGCACCTTTGAGCCCTTTCACCAAGGATTTCCTTTTTTAAGGCTGATATTTAATATTCCACTGTAGGAAGGGATTTTGTGTGTGTGTGTGTGTGTGTGTGTGTGTGTGTGTGTTTGGAAAGACTTATTTTATTTATTTTTTTGTTTGTTTCATCTTTATTGGAGTATAATTGCTTTACAATGGTGTGTTAGCTTCTGCTTTATAACAAAGTGAATCAGTTATACATATACATATGTTCCCATATCTCCTCCCTCTATATTAAGGAAAGGTACAGTCCAAAAACATTTGTCATGGAAACTTTTATGTACTGAACACAGCTACGTAATATAGAAAGTGCATGAGAATTAAAAAGAGGACCTGATCAAACTATACTGGATGATAGCACGTCACTCTCATGATTCGACAGATCGAATAGAAAAAAAATAATGCGGGCATTTGAATGATACAGTTACCAAGCACAAGGATACATAATGTACTTTAATGTTAATTCTATCAAATGTTACTGAACACCTGCTTTTTGGTCTATACCAGGAAATTAACAATGAATAAGAAACATTTCTGGTTCTCAAGGGTCTCCATTTGGTAAGTTGGCCGTGCAGGTCAGATCTGCTTCCCAGGGCCGGCGCCTCTACGATGTGAGGGTGCAAGGGAATAGAGTTTGGGCTGCTAATGGCCAGGGCTCGCTACCTAATATTCAGGATCTCATGCCAAATGAAAAACCAGGGCCCTCTTGCTCACAAAGCAAGGGAAAAGCTTTTCCTTTCTTCTGCATTCTTTCTACCTGCTGTGGTGTTTTTTGTTTTTTGTTTTGCCATACCTGGGCCTCTCACTGTTGCAGCCTCTCCCGCTGCGGGGCACAGGCTCCGGACGCGCAGGCTCAGCGGCCATGGCTCACGGGCCCAGCCGCTCCGCGGCACGTGGGATCTTCCCGGACCGGGGCAGGAAGCCGTGTCCCCTGCATCGGCAGGCGGACTCTCAACCACTGCGCCACCAGGGAAGCCCCAGGTGGTGTTTTTTATTTGCCATTTAATGTCTGAGAGGGGAGGCTGAGAAAGTAAGTGCAGATACTCCCCAGTGCCTGGGCCCTGCCCCCGACTCAGTGCATGGGGTGTACCAGCTACCCTTCCCGTGCCCATGCCCACGTCTCCAGGAGTGCCTGCAGGGGTGGAAGGAGGAGGTGCTGAGAGCCTTTTGGGGTGTAAGGTAGGGAGGTGAGTGACGCTCACGTCATTGTCCCAGTGGACTTCACTCCTAAAACACAAATTCAAAGATAAAATTATTAAGAATTTTAACTCAGTGACCACAGAGATTTAAACCCCAGGCGAGGCCCCCTTCCAAGGGCACGTCTTTGTGTGATTCCATGCCCATGAAGGCAGCACTGACATAGCACTTCTATGGTAGAGGCAGGCAGGGGAGAAAGGGGCGGGAATGGATGGCAGGAGGGCAGACCCATGGTCACTGCCACCTCGTCGTCATGTGTGAGGTGTACTCCATTTCTCTGAAATTTTACCAGCCCCGCAAACTGCTGAGTTAGTGACTGGTACTAACTCAAACCTTAACGACCCAAGCCATGTGGGCAACATCTGAAAAGACAGTGCTAGCAATTCCTTAACGTTATCCTGATATTTTCGAGCTTACTTGTTTCATTTGGAAATAAAACTGAAGGGTAGTTTTGCCTCGAACATTTAACAGGAAATGTGAATATCAGCAGAGTTGACCCTTCCTATTCTACACCGTATTTGGAAGTCTTTTTTGTGTGTGTGGTATGCGGACCTCTCACTGTTGTGGCCTCTCGTGTTGCGGAGCACAGGCTCCGGACGCGCAGGCTCAGCGGCCACGGCTCACGGGCCCAGCCTCTCCGCGGCACGTGGGATCTTCCCGGACCGGGGCATGAACCTGTGTCCCCTGCATCGGCAGGCGGACTCTCAAACCACTACACCACCAGGGAAGCCCTGGAAGTCTTTTGCATCATCAGAAATGTATTACTGCCAATCTAAAAAGTATTTTTAATGTAATATGAATGTATGTTAATAAGTCTTTTTGAAGTCCCCAAATATCACTTGAGCTTTCTAATTCAGTCCACACCATGTCTTTGTTTCCATGATTCTTGTGATTCTAGGATTCTAGGATGTTTTGTTTTTCATTTTTCTTTTCCTATCACTGTATCCTCTGTACCTGGAACAGAGTGTCGACTGTTTTTGAATGACTGCATACATTTGTTCAGAATTATTACTCAGGTTTTATAAGGTAACTTATATTCCTTAAAAGTAAAATCAAAATAGAAGAGCTGACACTCAATTAGTCAATTTATTCAAAATTCTTAAAAGGGTTTTTCTTCCCCCTGTTGTTTTGTAATAAATGGAAATAATTTATTTTTCAATTTGTTTAAACATGGAATTTATTAGGACTTCTTATTTATTTCAATTCTGGACTGGGATGAAAAAATTACTTTTAACAGTAGAATTATGGAAAGAGGTCAAGTTAGGCATTTGAGACACTTGGTCTGAAAGCCCTGGTTTGGATTAAAGCTGGGAGCTAGAGGTTGGAACCAGAGTCTATAACCCATGTACATCTACTCCAGCGCCCAAACTGTCCTTCTTTGGGACAGTGGCTAGCACGGAAGAACTCTGGCCATTTGCCCTTCCAGCATGTGGTCAGAGATAAATATGAGTAAGAGAATGAGCTCTGTTGTTAAACCTAGAGGTCTATCTACTGGGCAAAAGGCAAAGAATGCCACTGTAACCAGTATGTCCAGTTTGCACAAGCTTGGGGTACAAAGTCCCCCTTATAGTGAAACCCCTAATGCCATGCCAAGGCTCTCCTGTCCCTCGTGTGGCTAAGAAAGGGATCTTTCATCCTGAGGTCAGGTCTAGTGCTTCTGGACCTGCATCCGTGGAACAAGGATTCGAGTCCTCCCTGACTCCTGGCCAGGATGCCAGTTATCCCAGATGGGCCCTGTATCTCTTCATGTCCCTTGGAGGTCATGCACTTGAAGATGAGTGAGCCTGGAATGGAGTCATTGCCCCTGGGATGGAGAGACACCCATGGTTACCACAGAGTGAGGAGGAGAGAGCTCCATTGGGTGCTCTCTGGTCAAGACTATGTTGACAGGTGGACAAGGGAGCTCAAGAGACTGGAAAGGGTCCTGAAGCAAGATGGCTCTGAGATACCAAAAAATGTTGGAGCCCGAGGTAAAGTACTTGTCCTTCCCACCTTGGCTATAGCCAGGAGACATGTGCACATCACCCCACAGAGAGGAATTTCAGCCCCTCGGCTCTTCCTGGAAACCCTTGCTGTGGTCAATGAAGACAAAGTCCAGGAGTCACTTCCTCCAGAAATTCAGGATGTTAACAGAGTCCTGTTCTGTGCTGTGACCACTGCTCCAGCCTCTGCGGTCCTGGGTCCCTGTGGATTTCCTTAGATGGCAGGGAATCTTCTAGACCAGGTGGGTAGGCAAATTTGTCTTCTCTCAGCACTATGCCCGGATAAGATTGCATCAAGCCTTAAATAATCTGGCCCTAAATGTTAAAACTGATCTTTCTCTCCCTCTCAGATTCTTGTGTAAATGGGCTCCTCCAAGAGGCAAATGCCAATGTGGGATGAGAAGTGCAAAGGATTCATCGTGGGGAAACGCTTGTGAAGGGGCCAGGAGGAGGCAGGGAGACTCTGTGGACCTTTATGAAGATCTGACCCCTGGAAGGAGAGAAGGAAGGAAGGAGGGTGGGGTGGGAAGAGTCTCAGATGGCAGTGCTGTTCCAAGAATGGTTTGGCCAGGCTGATGGGGAGTCTTTGAACTCAAAGTCACCAGCTGCAAAGAGTTGAATATCTGCCCAGGTATGGGCTTGAGCTAATACCTTCCCCCAGTGTTCAGACCTTGACTGGGAGCAGCTTGCAGCCAGTGTGGCCTTTATGGGGACATGATGGTGGATCCATCTGGGGCCTTCAGTCAACTACTCTCCCTGTGGCTGGAGACCTTAGCAGCTTATTTCTATGGCTGCCACAGCTCTCATTGCTCTTTCTTACATCCTTGTCTTGGACAGAACCATCCTAGTCCAAAGGGCAAGTTTTAAGACCTTGGAAACTTACAGGTTCTTTGTAAATAGATACAATTTTGGTGGCTGTGATTCAGATGACCCATGATGATTTCTACCTCCTCATATTCACACCCTTTTGTAATTCCATCCCCTTGAGTGTGGGCTGGACCTAGTGACTTACATATAACCAATAGAATATGGCTAAAAGCATGGGGTGTCACTTTTGTGATTAGCTGATTAGCTTACAAGAGACTGTAACTTCTGTCTTGCTAACAGACTTGCTCTATTATACTCTCCCTTGCTGGCTTTGATGAAGATCCATAGGAGAGACCTATGTGGTGAGGATCTCAGGGCTACCTCTATCCAACAGTCACCAAGATACTGAGACCATCAGTCCAACAGCCTGCAAGGAACTAATTCCTGACAGCAACTGTGTAAGCATGGAAGGGGATCCTTCCCCATTCGAGCCTTCAGATGAGACCCCAGCCTTGACCAACACCTTGATTGCAGCCTTGTAAGGCCCCGAACAGAGGACCCAGCTAAGCTGTGCCCAGACTCCTGGCCCAGAGATGCTCTGAGATAATAAATATATGTTGTTTTGAGCTGCTAAATTTATGACAATTTGTTACACGGTACGGATAACAAATAGAGGGGCTTAGCCCATCTTTGACCAAGAGCATGTCAACTCTGAATTCCCTGGATATGTTGGGGGAAGTTATCAGATCCCTGCCAGGTTAAAAGTGCGAGGCCCAGCCGTGATTCTAACAAGCGTTTTTTATTTTACAAAATTGGGTTAATCATTGGCTATACAAGTAAGTATGCAAAACACATACCCCTGTTATCATTCTGGAGTTCTAAGAACCAATGCAAAATTCAGTCAGGAGTAAATCCTGCTAAGACTCTGTTAATCAGTCATGCTTGGCACATGTTCACCTAAGGAAGAGAGCCCCCTCCACATGGCAAGTGTGCAGAGAAGTAGCAAAGGTGAAGGGTAAAGCCAGCTAGACACTTAGAGATCTCTGAGCAAAAGAAAAGAGGCTCACAGTGTCTAGACAATTCTTTGCCACCATGGCTTTATCCCAAGGATACTTCTGTCTAGAAAATGATTCATCCCTTTTCTGAAATGTATACATTCCTCAGAAAAAGGTGGCTTCCCAGAGATCTTTTAGAGATGAAAACACTACAATTTTCATGAAACATCCCAGATAAAAAAAAAACCCTGTAGCTCAATTTCTAGAAATAACTTGATATCAGCATCATAACTGTCATCTCAAAAGTTTTCATCCTTAGCAGGAATTAAAAAGGGCAAAAAAAAAAAAAAAAAAGTGAGTTCAGAACGCCAAATTTTGGTTCTAGAAAAAGGTGTCAGTGTTGAACGTGTATGTGGTAAAAGTTGCACGCAAGTGGAATTATGAGTGTTGTATAATGCACTGGCACTTCACGGCAGAGGCATCCACAAAAAACTACACTTTCGGGACTTCCCTGGTGGTCCAGTCGTTAAGACTCCATGCTCCCAATGCAGGGGCCCGGGTTCGATCCCTGGTCGGGGAACTGGATCCTGCCTGCTGCAGCTGAAAAAAGAAAAGATCCCGTGTGCCGCAACTAGGACCTGGGGCAGCCAGGTGAATAAATAAATAAATATCTGGAAAAAAAACCCACTACGCTTTCTTTTCTAAAGAATTTTTTAAGTAGCCCCATGTTTCTTTCTTGCATGTAGAAAAAGACTCAGGATCATTTCCTGTGCTTGCATTGAATGTTCTTGCTTATCCACGCATGCTCTATGGGTGCCTTTTGTTATGCAAGAGGTCTGTAAGGAACTGGGTCCTTGTCTACAAGTCCAAGAGTAAAGCAAAGGCAGATGTGGGAGTGTTTAAGAACCCCTGTGGAAATCTAAAGGGAGCTGTATGCACTCTTTCCAGACAAAGGCACACCCACGCAGGCACACACTTTGCAATGAATTTTGAAAATGTGTTCTTGGTGCCAGTGAACTTCAGGGTCTATGGACCTCAAGGACAGGAAAACCCCCAGTTAGGGAAAGTCTTGCCTCTGGTTCATGCCCACTTTCTAGGGTGGTTCTTTTGGGCCCTTGGGCTTTTCACAGAGGTCCATGAAGACCCCAGGAACATTTTGTTAGGTTTTATATTGTGGAGTAGCTTCCTGGCTGAAGGACCACAGACTGGCCTGGGTGTGGTTTGTCAAGAGTGCAGAGGGCAGGCGCCAGGTTTTCCCAGGTACTACCCCGCCTCCCACACTCCCTCCCTGCCTGCCTGCCAACCTGCTTCCTCGTTCATTTATTATGCAGGTCTGCCTGGAGAGAGAAAATGCTCTGATATTTATTGCATGATTCATTATATTGTTCAATTCAATAACTCACCATCATTGTAAATTAATAAACTGACATTATGACTGCACAGATTACCTACTGTGAGCCTGACTGATTTTCAAAATCTTTAAAAAATTAATAGATTTCATATTTTAGAACACATTTAGATTTATATAAAAATCAAACAGATGTATGGAGAGATCCCACACCCTCCTTCTCCCCCTCGGAGTTTCCTCTGTTAGTAACACCTTGCATTAGTGTGTATTTTTTTGTTACAATTAATGAATCACTATTGATACACAATTATTAATTAATGTCCATAGTTCGCATTAAGGCTTACTTTTTGTGTTGTACAATTGCATGGGTTTTGACAAATGCATAATGTCACGTGTCCACTGATACAGTATCATTCAGATGGTTCTGCTTCCGCCAGATACCCTATGCTTCCCCCCCTACCCCTGGCACCTTCTGATTTTTTTACTGTCTCTGTAGTTTTGCCTGTTCCAGAATGTCATATAGTTGGAATCATATAATATGTAGATTTTTCAGACTGCCTTTCTTTACTGAGAAATGTGTATTTCAGTTTCCTTCATCTCTTTCTGTGACTTTTAGTACATTTCTTTTTATTGCTTAATAATATTCCATTGTCTGGATGGACTACAGTTAATTTATCTGTTAACCTATTAAAAGGACATTTTGCCAAGTTTTGGCAATTAGGAATAAAACTGTTATAGACAT
Organism: Platanista minor; assembly: GCA_004363435.1. Lineage (NCBI taxonomy): Eukaryota > Metazoa > Chordata > Mammalia > Artiodactyla > Platanistidae > Platanista > Platanista minor. Next base: position 14,865 of record RJWK010007361.1, on the reverse strand, counting down.
CCATGTGTAGGTTTTTGTGTGGGTAAAAATTTTCAGCTCCTTTGAATAAGTACCAAGGATTCAAGCAATTGCTGAATCATATGGTAAACATATGTTTAGTTTTATTACGAACCACTAAACTGTCTTCCAAAGTGGTTGTATCATTTTGCATTCCCAGCAGCAATGAATGAGAGTTCCTGCTGCTACCCATCCTCACCAACATTTGGTATTATCAGGTTTTTGGATTGTAGTCATTCTAATAAGTATGTAGTGGTATAGCATTGTTTGTTTTAATTTGCAATTTCCTAATGACATGATGTTTAGCATAATTTCATATGCTTATTTGATATCTATTTATCTTTTTGGTGAGTTATCTGTTGAGATCTTTTGCCCATTTTTAAGTTGTTTTTTTCCCCCCCTTATTGTTAAGTTTTAAAAGTTCTTTGTATATTTTGGACACCAGTCCTTTATCAGATATGTGTTTTGCAGAGGTTTTCTACGAGGCTGTGGCTTGTTATTTCATTTTCTTAAGTCTTTCACAGAGCAGAATTTTTTCATTTTAATGAAGTCCATTATCAGTTTTTTCATGGATCATATATTTGGTGTTGTTCTGCAAACCCATGGTCACTTAGATTTCCTCCTATGTCGTCTTCTAGACGTTTGATAGTTTTGCATTTTAAATTTAGGTCTATGATCCATTTTGGTGCAAGGTCTGTGTCTAGATTCATTCTTTTGCATATGATGCTCAGTTGTTCCTGCAGCATTTGTTGAAAAGACTATCTTTGCTCCAATGAATTGCCTTTGCTCCTGTGTCAGAGATCAGTTGATAATGTTTATGCACGTCTATTTCTGGGTTCTCTCTTCTGTTCTATTGATCTATTTGTCTATTTTTCACCAATACCACACTTTCTGGATAACTGTGGCTTTAGAGTAAATTTTGCAGTCAAAAGATATCAGTCCTCCAACTTTGTTCTTTTTCAGTGTTATGTTTGTTGTTCTGGGTCTTTTGAATTTCTATATAAACTTTAGAAGCAGTTTGTCAATATCCACAAAAATATGCTGTTTCTCATCAAAATCTGGCCCATCCGTTGTTGATTTTTATTGGATCCAATCTCTACATGATGATTGCAAAATGATGGCTTTTCAGTCTAGCTCTCTCCACAGCTACCAGCTGGGTCTCAGCACTTTCCTGTAAGCAAGAACCCTCCCACCTTGTCTAATCTCTGTCTCTCTGTCTTTGTTTGTAGTTGATTTGCAATGTGATATTAGTTTCAGGTGTACAACGTAGTGATTCAACATTTTTCAGATTTTACTCCCATTTGAAGTTATAAAATATCAGCTATATTCCCTCTGCTTTACAGGGAATATACTCCCTGTAGCTTATTTATTTTATACATAGTAGTTTTTTCCTCTTAATCCCCTACTCCTATCTTGCCCCTCCCCACTTTTGTCACCCACTGGTAGCCACTAGTTTGTTCTCTAGATCTGTGAATCTGCTTCTTTTTTGTTATGTTCACCAGTGTATTGTATTTTTTGGACTCCACATATAAGTGATATCATACAGTATTCGTCTTTTTCTGTCTGATTTATTTCACTAAGCATAATACCCCCCAGCTCCAGGCAAGTTGTTGCAAATAGCAAATTTTCATTCTTTTTTATGGCTGAGTAATAATATTCTATTATATAAATACACCACATCTTCTTTATTCATCCATTGATGGCACTTATGTTGCTTCCATATCTTGGCTATGGTAAATGCTGCTATGAACATTGGGGTGCATGTATCTTTTCAAATTAGTGTTTTTGTTTTCTTTAGCTATCTACCCAGGAGTGGACTTGCTGGATCATACGGTAATTCTATTTTTAGTTTTTACGGAAACTCCTTACTGATTTCCATGGTGGCTGCTCCAATTTACATTTCCATTAGCAGCATACAAGTATTCCATATAGTAAGTCTTGAAATCAGGAAGTGTTATTCCTCCAACATTGTTCTTTTTTTGAAGTTGTTTTGGATATTCTAGGTCCTTTTCATTTCCATTAGAATTTTAGAATAAGCTTGACAATTTCTACTAAAAATTCTCCTGGGATTTTGATTGGGATTGCACTGAAACTATAGAATAATTGAGGGGAAATTGTCAACTTAACAATATCGAGTCATAAATCCATAAACCATCCATAAATGAGGTGTAGCTCTTCATTTATTTAGGTTTTCTTTAATTCTTGGCAACATTTGTAGTTTAGTGTATTCAGGTGTTGTTACTTCTTTTGACTAATTTATTGAAGTATTCATATTTTTGATGCTACTGTAAACTGGTAATTTAAAATTTAAATTTCAGATGATTTTGTTCTAGTATATAGACATACAACATATTTTCTGGTATATTGTTCTTGTACCCTGATACTTTGCTAAATCACTTATTAGTTTATTCATTTTGCTCAGTCGCTTATTAGTTGCTCCTCTGTAGATTCCCTAGGAACCTCAAGAAATAGGAGTGGTGAGAGTACACATCCCTGTCTTTTTCCTGATCTTAGAAGGAAGACATTTGGTTTTACCACTTCGTATTATATTAGCATTGGATTTTCATAGATGCTCTTTATCAGATTGAGAAAGTACCCTTCTAGTCCTGGTTTGCTATGAGTTGGACTTTTCAGTGTCTATTGAAATGATACAGTGGATTTTCTTTGTTAATCTGTTACTATGGCAAATATATGGATTACTTTTTTAATTTTAACTTAACCTTGCTTTGTCAGGAAGTGTATTGGTCATAATGTATAATACTTTTTATGTGTTTTTGGCTTCTATTTGCTAAAATTTTGTTTTGAATTTTTGCATTTGTGTTTATGAGGTATACTGTTAGATAGCTATCTTGTCTTCTGATGTCTTAGATTTTGGTATTGGAGTAACACTTGCTTCATAGAAAGAGTTCAAAAGTGTTCTCTCCTTGTCAATTTTCTGGAAGAGTTTGTTTAGGATTAATGTGATTTTTTCCTTAAGTACAATATTTGGTAGGTTTTACCAGTAAAGTCATCAAGGCTGGAGATTTTCTTTGTGGGAAGATTTTAAAATACAAATTCAATGTCTTAAATGGATATAGGATTATTCAGGTTATTTCTTTCTTCTTGAGTGAACTTTGGCCGTCTGTGTCTTTCAAGGAATTTTCCCATTTCACCTAAGTTGTCGATTTTATAGGCATAAAGTTCATGATATTTCATTATCATGCTTTTCATATCTGTAGAATCTGTAGTGGTGCCACCTCAGTCATAACTAGTATTGATAAATTGTGTTTTTTTCTTTTCTTTTTTCCTGAGAAATCTACCCAGGGGTTTGCCAATTTTACTGATATTCTCAAAGAACCAGCTTCGGTTTCATTAATTTTCTCTAATTTTTTTTTTCTGTTTTGTATTTTTAGTTTCTTAAGGTGGAAGCTAAGGTCACTGAGTTGAGAACTTTTGTCTTTTCTAATACTGGTGTTTAGTGCTGTAAACTTCCCTGTAAATACTTCCCCCCCTCTCATTTTAATGTCTGCCAGAAATCTTTCCATATCAGTTCACAGAGCTCTTCCTCATTCTTTTTAAATTTATTTTTTCCAGACTTTAAAAAAATAAACTTTTAATTTTAAGGTAGTGTAGATTTATCAAAAAATTACGATAGGAGGGGCTTCCCTGGTGGCGCAGTGGTTGAGAGTCCGCCTGCCGATGCAGGGGACGCGGGTTCGTGCCCCAGTCCGGTAGGATCCCACATGCCACGGAGCGGCTGGGCCCGTGAGCCATGGCCGCTGAGCCTGCGCGTCCGGAGCCTGTGCTCCGCAACGGGAGAGGCCACGACAGTGAGAGGCCCGCGTACGCAAAAAAAAAAAAAAAAAAATTACGATAGTACAGAGAGTTTCCATAGACCCCACACCCAGTTTCCCCTATTATTAACATTAGAATGGCACATTTGTTAAAACTAATGAACCAATATTTACACATACTTTGCTATTAACTAAGGTACATACTTTATTCAGATTTCCTTAGTTTTAACCTTTTTCTCTTCCAGGATCCCCTGTAGGGTACCATATTGCATTTACTTATATGTCTTCTTAGGATCTCTTGACGGTGACCTTGACAGTTTTGAGGAGTATTGGCCAGGTATTTTATGGAAAGTCCCTCACTTGGTATTTTTCTGATATTTTCCTCATGACTAGACTGGGGTTATGAGGGTTTGGAAGGAAACTACAGAGATAAAGTGCCATTCTTTTCACATCAAATCAAGGGTACATTTCATCAACACAACTTATTATTGATGATATTAACCTTGATCACCTGTTTGAGGTAGTGTTTGTCAGGTTTCTCCATTGTCAGATTACTCTCTTCCCCCTTTTAATACTGTGCTCTTCAGAAGGAAATCACCATGCCCAGGCCATACTTAAGGAGTGAGGGGTTATGTGCCCCTACTCCTCATTTTGAGAATGTTTACATAATTATTTGGATTTCCTCCCCATGGGAGATTTGTCTATCCTCCCCCAGTTATTTACTTATCAGATCATTTATTTATACCAGTATGGACTCATGGATATTTATTTTATACTTGAGTTATATAATCCAATACTACCATAAGTACTACTGTATTTTACTGCTCAAATTGTTCCAGCTTTGGTCACTGGGAGCTTTTTCAGTTGGCCCCTATGTTTCTTTGATATATCCAAAACATTATGGTTTTGTTTTGTTTTGTTTTTTAAGTATTTCATTACTTTCTGGCAATATAAGATGTTCCAGGTTTGTTTTGTATATTTCCTGCTTTAGTACTAGAATCAGCCATTTCTCCAAGGAGTGCTGGTTCCTTTTATTGGAGAATGGTATTAGAAGCCAAGATTTGGGGAATAACTGTAATCATTCTAGTGGAGTGTCATGCTTCTAAGCTCTCTCAGCTGACAAAGCAAGGAAATATATGCATGTACCTCTTTCTTTTCACAGCTGCATTGTATTCCATTGTATGTATGTGCCAGAGTTTACTGAACCAACTTCCTTAATTCAGTAGATTTCCTAGCTTGGGTGTTTTGGTAGTTTCCAATATCTTACAATTATGAGCAATATTTCAATGAACAACCTTGTGCATTTGTATTTTCATATTGTTGAAGGTAAATAAGCATAATTTCCTAATATCTTTAGGATAAATTCCTAGGGATTGCTAGGTCTAAGGGCGAATGAATAGGTAGATTTTTTGCATATTGCCAAATTCCTTTCCATAAGGGTCACACCATGTTTGCATTCCCATCAGCGATATATGAGAATGTCTGTTTCCTACAAACTTGCCAACAGAGTATATTGTCAAACTTGTGAATTTTTGCCAGTCTGATGACCGCTAAATTCCCATGGAAGAATTTAGGCTTTCTAGACTAACAAGCTGACAGCAATGAGCTACGACAAAGGAATCCAAAGGCTAGGGAATGGGGTACAGAAAATGCCTCTCACGGGTTCCATTCTTCTGAAATTTTAAGAATAATGCATAAATAATCTCATTTTGCATGTACACAAAGGAAAACAAAGATTTTGAACAATGACTCACAGGCCCAGAGAAAAACTGCCTCTTAGTAAATGTACTAGAACCATGTGGCAACTTGTGATAGCACATTCCTTGCAGTTGCCTGTAACCAAAATCTAACTTCCTCCAAGATGCTTTGTCTCTGTGGCTGCCCACTGAGGTTCCGGTGGTGTCATGGCCACCCGTACTTTTTGTTCTGTGACTTCTCTGGCATGCCAGGTTATGGTAAATTGCCCTGTAGAATTCAGTACTCGCTGGCCAACCCACATCCTTTCCATCACCCAGGATTTTTAACATGAAGCAAAGAATCCAGAGACACCAGGAAGAAGTTTTCCTAGTACATATCCAACTGTATAAAAATCATGAAAGAAATGTCATCTTAATTAGCTTACTGTTGTCACAAAAGAAGAAAAATGCTATAACATAATGTCTACCACTGGTATTTCATGTCAGTTTACTTTTTCAAATCATGCCCACAGTCTCATCTGAGGATCCTTTTGTCTACCTTTAGTGAGGTAAGTGGCACGGCAGGCACTCTTTTTTTCCCACTATGTGGTTGGGGAAGAGCTGGTACAGTTGGAGTAGGAGTCTCTGACCCAGATAACTGAGTCAACGAGAGAGCCAGGGAGACATGCTCTCCTAGCCCTTCCTCCACCATACCATGCAAGGCAACTCGGCAGGGGATGGAGTTTAGTTACAAAAGAAAACCAGGGTCACACATGGAGTCTTCTCTCAGTGGGATGTCAGCCAAGCCATAGAACCTCTTTGGGTCTCAGTTTATTTTCCAAAGAAGATACAGATTCTAGGATTCTATCAAATGGGGTCCCAGGCTCACATATACAGGGGAATATAATCATTCTTATTCTACCATACTATTCATTCATTCATTCAATAAATGTTGACGGTCAAAACTGGATTGCAAGTCAGTGGCATGGCTGTGTAGACCCACACTGGATGTTGTGAAGGCACACTTCCATCAGGCCCAGTAGCGTGAGATAAACTACCTATGCACTTGGTACCACATCCTCCAGATTCTACTTTAGCAGATACAGAATTATTCAAATCATAAGCAAAACTCCCAATAGTTTGTCTTTCAGTTCTCTGGTTTACCTCCCTGGGTTTACCTTACTGGGTTTACCTGTCCCTACAAAGAGATTTTCACTTCCAAGCTGAGTTTTTCTTTTTTCAGTTTAATACTTTTTTCTCACTCTTTCTGAAGGAGAAGCAAGAGGTTGTGTACCTTTAAAAGTTGACTGTATTTGACCGTGAAAGCAGAATGGATTATTGAAGGGCTTGGTGGTGAAATAAAACATCAGTTTAATTGGGAGAGTGAGACATTTTGCAGATTATGAGAATCCCAGGATTGAAGAGGTCCTCTGCTGTCCTCTAGAACAAAATTCCACGGGATGCATGAATCATCATTACCTTTACTAGATCGTAACCATGAGTTTTTTGTAAATGCCGTTGGAAAGATCAGGTGGTCATTCAGCTGGTGCCTCCATTTAGCAATTACCAAAATTGAATTCATATTTGCGAGAACAAGAAGGCTGCAGCCCTTCCAGGTGGAACATTTAAAAAGAAATGTATTGAAGTAATGAAGCTTTTATGCATCCAGGCAGAATGGACCTATTAAAAGGTGGCAATAAGGTGGAATACATCACAAGGAGTAATGAGAGTCTGAGGGTGGGCAAACCTTCATGTACAGTTCATCTAATTGGTTAAGGGCAGAGGAGAAACTGTGCTGTTTATAAAATGATAATTTGATTTTTCTCAAAGTCTTCTGTCCACTTAAATAAATGGAAAACAAAGCAGAAGGATGGAGAAAATAGAGTAAAAATGAAAAATAATTTCAGTTGAAATGAAATTTTGAAGTAATTTTAGCCAGTTGGTAAAAAAATCTCTTTTCTCAGTTTATAAAAGCAAAAGAGTGGATGGCCATAAATAATGATGATAAATATAAATCTGCTAAGTAAAAATATGTTAAGGATGGGAATATATTTAGCCAAGAGAAGAAGAAAAAACTGAAAACCTAGAAAAGTCACCTTAAAAATAGTAGCTGAGGGGCTTCCCTGGTGGCGCAGTGGTTGAGAGTACGCCTGCCGATGCAGGGGACACGGGGTCGTGCCCCGGTCCGGGAAGATCCCACATGCCACGGAGCGCCTGGGCCCGTGAGCCATGGCTGCTGAGCCTGCACGTCCGGAGCCTGTGCTCCGCAGCGGGAGAGGCCACAACAATGAGAGGCCCACATACAGCAAAAAAGAAAAAAAAAAAAATAGTAGCTGAGAAATGGAAATGTGGAAAAACAACCAGAAGATATCACTGTAACCCTTCAGTACCTTCTGAGTAGGCAAGAAATTTTAGTAACAAGTATTTTGTAACAAGACATTAAAATAATGCCTGAATTTTCCTCTTTAGACTGAGAATATAAAAGTAGGTTTCCTCCTATAATAAGGTATAGCAACTTCCCTCTGAGCTCCACAATTCTGGACCAGAAACCTCAACAAAGCTGATGTGGTCCTTGGTTACCGGGAGGTCTGGAGGAGAGACAGTGCCATAGCAACCTGGTATTGTTGTTGCAATGAGCACTCGCATCTCTTGGTGGAAGAGGCTGGGGCTCCCATCTGAGGATGCAGAGAAAGGCTCAAAGGGAAGGGAACTTCCATTACCTGAGCTCCTGCTATGTACCTCACTGTGCTGGACACTTCAGCCACGTTATGTCATTTAATCCTTCCCTGTGCCCTGAGGGACAGTGATCATTACCTACATTTGGAAGATGTGGGATTTAGGGTTCAGGGAGATTAATTTGCCTACGGATATGCAATTAGAGAGCAACATAACCATTATTTGAAGGCGCGGTAGAGACGACACCATATCTGTTATGGGCTGAGTAGTGGCCCTTCCTCCCCAACCCTCTACAAATTCATATGTTGAAGTTCTAACCCCCAGGACCTCAGAATGTGACTGTATTTGGAGATAGGGTCTTTCAGATGCTAATTAATCTGACTGGTGTCTTTATAAGATGAGGAAATTTGGACACACAGAGAGACACCAGGGATGCATGCACAGAGGAAAGGCCATGTAAGGACACAGCAAGAAGGTGGCCATCTGCAAGCCAAGGAGAGAGGCCTCAAAAGAAGCCAAACCTGCTGACACCTTAAGCTTGGACTAATAGCCTCTGAACCGTTTGGTTACATTAAAGCTCTGAGATTTGAAATGTGTTCTTGCATAAATGAGAATATTTTTAATGTTAAATTGAAATAAAAAATGTGGATTCCACAGAATAAGACAAATCTACCTGGATTAGCAAACACGCGTCTTTGTCATGATGTTATTTGGACACAGAGATGATAAAGGGGAAGAGACTTGAACAGTCTTGATGTAGAGAGGGAGGGAGAGCCTGGGGTGGGGAAGGGAGGAGTTTCTATGAGAACAGTCGTTGGGATCAGGGAACAGGGAGTCACTTGGGAGTAAGAGGGATGCATCAATCTGCTGGTGTGAGAGAGCTCTGGCCATCATGCCTTCCTGCCAACGGGATGGGACCAGAATGAACCCACCTGTCCTGCTTGCCTTTGCTGCATGGAAGGACCCCAGACGCCGAAGGGCATGGAGTTTAGAGAAACCTGGGCAACCTTGACAGCTGTCTCTCCCTGCCGTCAGTGAGGAGGGATGAGTCCCCTCCGAGAGAGTCAAGATGGGGGCTGGCAGATGCGAATGTCAGCATTGGAGGTTATCCTCCGTTCTGAAGCATTACAGCAAGACCCCAGAATACAGAAGAATTATTCATTTAATGAACTGTAGGTCTCTGTTTGTACTAAGACTGTGTACCCTGACTTAAAATGAGATTAAGTGAGACTGTTTAGAGCTCCTGAGTCTCATAAGAAATGTGAGCTGATGACAGTGATTGACGCTGGTAGGATTTAGCCACCCGACCAGCCAGATCTGTGTTTCCCTGCCTTGGTGCAGATGTGGATGATAGCCTGTTATCCCATAGGCATAGGCGTGGAATATAGTTTCAATAATGATGGTGGATGGTGGGCTGCCCTGAGTCATCCTAAAGCATCCCTTCACTTATTAAGCAAATGGTAATTGATTGTTTACTGTGAGTCACTGAGATACATGCTGGGGTTTCAGCAGAGAGCAAGACAGCGAGGGAGAGAGTAACATGGGATGTGAAGGGATGCTTGCAATTGTGAAATCTGTTTGTAGTAGGATGAAAACACAGAATTCCTTTTTTGGGAGAAAACTGCTCTTGGTTTAGGCAAAGAACCAAAACAGCCATGAAAGGTGGGTGATGGTCCCCTGCTTAGCCTCGCTGGGAGAGGTTTAGACTGAAAAGGGTGAAAACCTTCTGCATTTGGGGAGACTGGGGTTCACAGACAGAAGGAGTGGTGCCAGCAAGGAGAGAAGAGGAGGGGCCGGGAAGGGGAGGTCCCCCTGGTAACACAGCAGAGCCTGGTCTGGTGAAGATGGAAGGATCTGGGGAGTGTTAGGATGTAATCTCCCATCTGAAGACTTTCTGCCTGTCTCAAATGTTTCTAGCTCCCCGAGTCTTGTGTTGGTGGTGCTCTGGGGGGACAGAGGTGAGGGTAGTGGAGAGTCACAGAATGTCAGGCGACGAGTAACGTGATGAGGACCGTCTAGATGGACTCAGGTGGCACGTGGAAGTCTCCTGCTCAGCCCAGATATCCTTCAGTCAGGTGACCCTTCATGGGGTCCTTTGGGAAGGACTGGGACTTGAGCCGTTTTGGATATTACAAGAGGGCACAAACCCCGTCTCAACCTGGAGAGAAGGGGTTTCTGAGACATCAAAGCCACCACTTGGCACAGCTAGAGTGGCGTGGTGACCTCAGGGAAGAGACGTGGTGCTGGGAGCATGCTGGTGGGAAGGTGGGGACAGAGGATGCTTGCAGATGGTGGTGAGCAGGATACAGAGGGTACAGGGGAAGGTTAGGAGGATGAAAGACGCAGGTGTCGCGTGAGGCGCCAAGAAATGACAGGACACTGTAGGATGAAGAGTGGAATAAGGCAGATGGGGGCGGGACACGGGGAGCTCCAGGGTGTTTGAGAGGCTGCAGTGGGAGGAATTGGTCCCCCAGTCTCCTGCCCCGCAGTTGGGGTGGGGAAGGCGCCAATGGGACCCCTGTCCCCGCAGCTGCAGCCTCCCTCTGCTCAGGTGGTCGATGTGCATGGTTTACACTCTAGACTATGGTTCTCTTTCACCAGTGGCTCCAGGAGATTCCCGACAGCTCCAGAGTGGAGGGCTGGGTGTGGAGGAAGGTCCTAGCTGCTTCTCCTGACTCTGAGGGTTGGTGTCAAGACTGATGTTCCCTGGGGCTTATCTTACCTGCCAGTGGGCACTGATAAACCAAGAACTGGATGTGTGGCACTCTCTTCCTCGTGCCAGGCAGGCACTAGGCTAATCCTCCCAACAGCTTGTCAGGTGGACATGGCCTGTCTTACAAGTCAGGAAAAGGGGGCCAGGGTGGTTGCAAACACTCACACAGGTGGCCAGAACAGAGTGCAGCCGAGACTGGGGTCTGCTGGGCGGCAATGTGCTTTCCCACGCCCTCTCCTATGCCAGCCCGTTCTGTGCCCATCTCCTGCCTCTGCACAGGGGTCCCAAAGCTGTGCTGGTTGGTGTCTTGGTTTCCTTTACCTGGTGTCTATACCAGCTCTTTAAGGCTGGTGAATTCACCCCCAGCTAAAATGTGTCTTTCTGTTCTATGCTCTGCTGCCCCTGAGCTGGTGGGGCTGGGGGTGGTGATGGGGACAGGTTGGTACATTTGGAAGGGCTCAGTCCACAAGGAGCGGGCAGGGTTCCGGGAAAGCCATGAGGCTGGGGAGCTTCCTGGGCTGGGGGCAGTGACTGGTCCTGAGAACTGGCTGTGGCGTTAGGAGAGACCGTCTGTCAGCAAAGGGGGACACCACCTGGTGTCACAGGTGGTGAAAGAGGGTGGCAGACACACCACCCCACAGCCCAGCAAGGCGGGGCCCAGGGGACTGACTCCCTGGCCCTCCTCCCCTCCTGCCCTTTGAGCTCCGGCCAGCACCTCCCATTGGCCAAACCCACCAGCCCGTGGAGGCCCAGCCCATGTTCCCCGCTGGAGCACAGTTTCCACTGGAGCCAGTGGGGCTGGACCTGCAGGCCTGAGAGCACCAGCTTCAAGGCCACACCATCAAGCCAATTATTTTACAGCTTTAATTAGGTTCCAGAGTTAATCATGCATTTCATTCTAACTTGCTACAGATTCTTAATCACAGCCTTAGGAGCATTATAAATTTAATACTCTTTCTGGATATTTAAGGATTTCATAAAAGCACCCTATTATATCCTGAGGGTTCCTCCAGAAATTTTCTCTTCCTATGGCATGTAACCCTCTGAGCTTTGGAAGGTTCTGGTGGTAGTTACGCTAACTTGCTTTGGTACGTTACCTGTCTTGTCCAGTCTGTCCAATAGAAATGCAACGTGAACCTCAAATGGGGGCCACATATATAATTCAAAATTTATTGGTAGCCACATTAAAACTGTTGTAACCTTGTATGCTTTTGGAGTCCAACAGGGTTGGATTCTAATCTTGGCTCTGTCATCTCTGAGCTGTGTGATCTTGGGCGGGTCACTTAACCTCTCTGAGTTTGTGTCTTAGTCTGTAAAGTACACAAAATATACGTACTCTTTATGGGTTTTGTGATATTTAACTGAGTTAATGTATCTAAAATGCCACCACGTAGTTGGAACTCAGCAAGAGGTGGGTATTGCTCTACATTGTTGAGAAGCATGTAGAGAATAAAAAAGGAAACATGTAGATTAGACCAGCTGCTTGCATCTTCTGAGGAACACGGATCCTCCAGGTCAAAACAATGACTTCACGTGGGCTCTGCAGATGAGAAAAGGTCTTCGGTTTAAAAGTGACGGGGCCATTTGAGAGAGAGAGCTCTCGGCTCTGATAGATGGCCTGTCTCATGACAGCTCTTGGGGGTGGGGTAGTGGTTAGAAACAGGAGCTGCCAAGTTCTGAGGCACCGGATCTAGAGGCTCCTGTATCAGAGAGACAAGCCCGGAGGATGTCACAGCGGAAACCAAGAGAGAAAGTTGCAGGAAATGTGAGTCAGAGCGAAGCAAGGTAGACCACCGTCTGCTCTTCAGACTTGTGGGCCCTGAAATCAGGAAACACCCCCTGCCTTCCTGAGCCCACCCTGACTGCACTGGAGAGTCAGGATATTGATTTTCTTTTTTAATCACTTGGGTAGATTATGCCATATGCCTGTTGTTTAAAAATTAAAGGACAATCACCTCTGGGGGGGGGAATCAATCATCACTTATAAGGAGAAACCTCTTTCATATGATTTTAATGACAGAGGTCCATTTATCCTCCTGCTTTTCAAAATAGGAAAAGCAGACATGCAACTTGGTTGGAAAAACATGACATAGAGTGAACTAAATTTTACAGCCTGATGTTGTGAACGGGTGAAGGAGAGAAGGGGGACTGTGGGGAAAAAAGAGGAAAAATGGGCTTCCCTGGTGGCGCAGTGGTTGAGAGTCCACCTGCCGATGCAGGGGACACGGGTTCGTGCCCCAGTCCGGGAAGATCCCACATGCCGCGGAGCGGCTGGGCCCGTGAGCCATGGCCGCTGGGCCTGCGCGTCAGGAGCCTGTGCTCTGCAACGGGAGAGGCCACAGCAATGAGAAACCTGCGTACCACAAAAAAAAAAAAAAAAAAGGAAAAATTTAAAAATATGAAGAGAAAGAATCATAAAGACCATCTAATCCAGTGAATTCCAATTTGTCCAGCCTTCAGGTGCAAATAAGGGTGTTTTTCTTGTTTTTAATCCAAGGGACAGAAATCCAGCTGAAACTGACTTAAGAAACATATTTTTTAACATTAATTTATTGAAGCATAATTGATTTACAATGTTGTGTTAGTGTCTGCTGTACAGCAAAGTGTTCAGTTATACATACATATATTCTTTTTCATTATGGTTTATTACAAGATATTGAGTATATTGGGTTGGCCCAAAAGTTGGTTTGGGTTTTTCCATACTATCTCACAGAAAACCCCGATCGAACTTTTTGGCCAGCCCAATAGTTTCTGTGCTCTACAGTAGGACCTTGTTGTTTATTTATTTATTTATATATAATAGTTTGTACGGTTACCAGAGGGGAAAGGGGTATAAATTAAGAAACATTCTTTTAAATGTATTTACTGGGGAGTCTAAGGGTTAAGTGACCTTGCTGTGGGCTGGGCCAGGTTTCCCTTTCCCTCTCGATGGCTCCGTTTTACCCCGTCATGGCCTCATTCCCAGGCAGGAGGTGGCTGATAGTCACGCTAGGCTCACAATGTCCTTGCCGTACTATCCAGACAAAGCAGGGGTGGCATTCCTTCCTGTTTGCAGCCCTTTCTGCCCCCTGGGCTGATGACTGGGGGAGGAGGGGAGCCGGGGGTCCTCTGATGAGCCCCTGTGGTCAGACGCCGGTCTCCAGGCCGGCAAATCTACATGCTTGGAAACCCTGGTGGGACTAAGGGAGAAGGAGCGCGGCCAACGAAAGAGAGGGAAGATGGGGGCAGGGCTTCTCTCCCAGCCCGCAGCTCTGAGGCCCCTCCCCCAATCCCTTAGGGTCCCCAGAGTTCAGTTTGAAAACCATCCTACACCTTCCCTCCTAACTCCTCCCCCCATAAATTTTGCAATAATGAGACTGAGGCCAAGGAGGAGATACAAAACACAGCCAATCATTCTTTGTGGATTCGTATTTGGGGATTTGCCTACTTGTTAACATTTGTTTGTAACCCCCAGGTCAATGCTCAGGGTGCTTTTGGGGTCCTTTGCAGACAGGCACAGAGCCTTGGAAAATGTGAGTCACCCAACTGCCCTGTTCCCAGACCAGGTGGCACCAGCAGCTCTGCCTTCTTGTCTCCTACTCACATTGGAAACAGGGTTCCCTTTTACATTCTCTTTAGTGCCATGCTGTTCCCATTGGGTGCTTTTTCTTGGTGATTTTGCTGTTTAAAACCCTATGCGTACGGCTGAGGTGCTGTCTAGTGTCCTCAGCTCAAGAATGCTGTGATGTGCCTTACAGAGAAAATACAAGTGTTAGGTAAGCTTTGTTCAGGCCCGAGTTATAGAGCTGCTGGCCGTGAGTTTAATGTTAATGAATGAATCAAGAGTATATTGCTCCCTGACTTCAGACTGTACTACAGAGCTACAGTAATCAAGACAGTATGGTATTGGCACAAAAACAGAAATATAGATCAATGGAACAGGATAGAAAGCCCAGAGATAAACCCACACACATATGGTCACCTTATCTTTGATAAAGGAGGCAGGAATGTACAGTGGAGAAAGGACAGCCTCTTCAATAAGTGGTGCTGG
>RJWK010007360.1:0-50096 GCA_004363435.1 Platanista minor | reverse complement strand
CTTGTTGACCTGTCCATAATAATCAAGGCAATACAAAATAAAAATTTGTCATATAATATCTGTCACCGTAGAGATAGGTCCACACTGTGTTCATTGAATTAAAAACTTAGCGGAGAGCTTTGGGAATTTATACATTCTAAATAATCATATACATAATTATTTATACAACCTAAATGATCATTCTGTTAATTCATGAATAGAGTATCTTTAATCATAACTGAAATATGTGACTCTAAACATGTGGAAAATATATGAAATAAAGCTAGATTGTTCCAAGTGTTAATATTTAAGTAAGTTTCTATAAATAACTTAGTAGCACTTGAATTGGGATGTATCCAGATAGATATTAATGTATATTTATGAAAAGTTGAGTTAAACTTTAGGAAATGATTTTCAGTCTTCTAGCTATGGCAGTTATAGCTGAAAACAATAAGGCACTTTTTTTTTCCTTTTCAAAGACATTGAGTACCTACTGTATGTAAATTTGAAGCTCAACACTGAATATATGGTGACCCAACCTCCTTGTCACCACACACAGAAGTCACATGTGGTCCTTGCTGTCTTGATACAGTCATTGATCAGAAACTATATGAATAAATATGCACTATCCAAGCATGTTAAGGACTATGAAGGAAAAGCTATGAGGATTTACCAAGAAGAGGTCATCTAGGCTGGGCATTGGGGTGAGGAAGGTGGCAAAGTGCCTTCTGACTTTTGATGGAAGGATGGGCAGGAGTGAAGATGGGAGAAAACAATGAGGAAGGAGCCGCCAGGAGAAACCTTGTGTGGACAGGAAGGCTGGTCCTTTTGTGGGGAAGCTGGAAAAGGTGTCTGGAGCTGAGAAGGTGGGGTAGAGAGCAGAGAAAGATGAGCCCCAGAGTTAAGTGGTGGCAGAGTACCCAGAGCGCTGGGGTTGTGCATACCCAGCCCGTATTCTAAGAAATATGGTAGCAGTAAAGAGGGACTCGGTCAAACGATGCTGCCTTGGGGAGGTCTAGTGAGAGGAGAACAAGAGGGATGCTGCAAGAGCACTTAATGAATAATCCTACTTGTCTGTCCAAGAGATAATGGCAACTTGGACTGAGGGTGTGATGGCAGAGGTAGACAGAAGTGAACAGAGCTGGGAAGTTGACTTGGTGATGTGGTGTGGGATTATGACTTATATTTTTAAAAGACCGCTCTGGCAACAAGGGGAGAGTAAAGTACAGTGGAATGAGTTTGCAAGCAGTTAGGCCATTGAGATTTAGTCTAAAGACATCATTGTCTTTGGACCCAGGTGGTAGTTGACAAGAAAAAGGAACATTTAGAGATACTATTCTTTTTTTTTTTGCGGTACGCAGGCCTCTCACTGTTTGGCCTCTCCCGTTGCAGAGCACAGGCTCCGGACGCGCAGGCTCAGCGGCCATGGCTCACGGGCCCAGCCGCTCCGCGGCCTGTGGGATCTTCCCGGACCGGGGCACGAACCCGCGTCCCCTGCATCGGCAGGCGGACTCTCAACCACTGAGCCTCCAGGGAAGCCCAAGAGATACTATTCTTGATCATATACATCAGTCAATATGTGTTCTATCTTCAGAACAACCCTTGTTTTTAGATAATTTCATTTTTATTTTATAATCAAGGGAAGCTGGAACTCTCAGGTAAGTTAGGCAATGGGTCCAGTGCAACATAGCTAGTTACTAACAGAGGCAGCTTTCACGCTCAAAGTCAGTTTGATGGCAAAGGGTACCATCTTTCTTCTGTGTCCTGATGCCTCCCTAAAGATAGTACTCTCAGTCTGGGGATGAGGTTCAGCGAAGTTAAACAAACTGCCAGAAGTCACACAAGCAGCTAATCAATAGTGGCGATGGTTTTGCAAACCAGGAAGTTTATTTCTAAAATCCGTTTGCCTTTTCTTACTTCAGGTATAACATTGATGCAACCTGGGGTGGCTACTTTATAGAATAACAGTGTAACATAAAAAAGATAGGGACACCAGTTACTGATGGAATCGATGAGAATCATCTCCACCTTTTAACTGTGAAAGGAGACATTAACTACGCTCTCAGGAGAATCACAAGTAACCTTGGATGGGGTGAAATAAAAGGGTACAATCTTGACCATATTGGTTCAGAGTAGATGCTGCAAACATATCTGTTGAATGAAAGAATGGACCTTAGTAGTTAATGCATTTTAGCCACATTCTATCCTATAACAAATTATAAAAATTTACTACTTTGTTCTGGAGGAGATTTCTTTTTAATGGTGGTTACTGATGATGCCTCATATTAAAACAAAGTTTCACTTAACTAATATTAGAGAGGTCATTCACAATAGTTTATGAATTTTCACAGTGTATGTGTCATTCTATCATAGTTTCATTCAGAATAAATTTTGGATCAGGAGGCATGCAACTAACTTAAAGGTTTTGTATTTTTATTTTGCTTTGATTTTTAGATGGCATGATGCAGAGACTACATGTCTTGTTTTCATTGTGATTTATCAGTAGACCTCATGATGGTCTGTTGCTGTGGTTAGTTTTGGAAGGAAGACCGTTTTCCCCACAAATCTGGAAGAGTTTGTGAGTTTAGTTAAGACATCTAGAATCCTTTAGGTGTCTCCCTTAATGTTTTCATGAACGTGTAAAGTAAGGCACAGAGAGCTTCTTAAATGTGGACATGCTTTTGAATATCTATTTTATACTTGCATCAACCAAGCATTCACAGTTTACAAACTAGTACTCATGTTTTAGCACATTTTTGGAATAGGCTCTGTGTGAGCACTGGGCAAAGCACTGAGACCCCAAGTTAAGTGAGAGTCCTCAAGCTCTAGGAATCTCAGGTGGAAATAAAGTGTAATTTCAGGTCATTGAGTAGTTGAACCCATTAAAAATAACAAGACTAAAAACTCTTACGAAGCACATTTCTCTAGACTCTGAATAGATGGCCAAGGTTAATTGGCTCACGTAGGCTCACATTTTTTTCCTTTCTGATATATGATAATTTTATGACCAGCAGTATTTTAGAATAAGTACAGTGTAGATTATATGTATCATTAACCTTATAATTAATCCAGCTAAAATACGTTGTGAAATCTCTGTCTGGCCAAAAGAAGTTTCATCCTTCATCAGGACTACAACGGGACATAATTTCACAATAATTGTGGAGAGCACTCCTTCTGTGGGTTTTTAAGCTCAATTTAGTGATGAAATCAGATGCTTAGTTGAAAAATAAAGGGATGTTTTCACAGTTAACCTGTGATTTCAGAGTTACAGGTGGAAGATATAGTAAGTTGGAACAGCTCATTTTTCTCCCCTTTCCAAGAAAGGAGATTTGTTGAGGAGACAAGGACCGCCTTTATCTCCATTTCCACCACCATCCTGTCTGATTTTTGGAATGACATAGGTCTCTTGCAAGTAACCATTTATCTTGCTCTTGTTTCTTTTCTTTTTAATAAACATCGTGGGATTTTACAAGCGCTGAGAACACACTTATTACAATTATAGTTAATCGTTCATTCATGCACTCACCCATCCATCCCTTTAATTGCCTAGTGCATTGTGAAATAAAACAGAAGGCAACTGTACACATTTATAAGCCTTCATGGACCACTCTGAGTAGGGCCATGGTGCTGTGATTTATATTTAAAACCATATATTTTTAAGTATTGGTTAATTGTTTGTGAGCTCTTTTTCTAGTACTTTTACCAGAAGGTACCGGCTAGTTCCTTGAATAATATATAAAGGCTTTGATTGGGGAAATCATGCTTATTCTGTTGTTTGCTCTTAGATATCCCCAAATTCAATTTTTTTAATTCTTGGGAAACGTTCAGGCCAGTCAAGTTTTTTTTGAAAGAAATTATTGAGCTATGTTCAATAAGACTCAGATCGTTGACGTCAAATTTTGCAAAGAAATTTATAGCTACATTTTTTTTTTTTTTTTTTTTTTTTTTGTGGTACGCGGACCTCTCACTGTTGTGGTCTCTCCCGTTGCGGAGCACAGGCTCCGGACGTGCAGGCTCAGCGGCCACGGCTCACGGGCCCAGCCGCTCTGCGGCATGTGGGATCTTCCCGGACCGGGGCACGAACCCGTGTCCCCTGCATCGGCAGGTGGACTCTGTGCCACCAGGGAAGCCCTAGGTCTTGCATTTTTAGGTAAAGAAAGCCTTAATTGTTTTTGAGAAACACTTCATTGACTTTAACTCATTTATAAGGAACATTGGGGCCAGGGTGGTTATGAATGGGGAAAGCACTCAGTGGCAGAGCAAGGAGGCAAAGTGAATTGGGGGGTGCTGAAGTGGACAGCGCCTTCTTTGCTATTGTCTGTGATGTGGCCATTGTTCAAGAGATTCCAGAAATCGAGATTCATAGGAGAAATCTCCCTATGTTTGCCTCGGCTAAAAGACAAATCAGATGGTGTTTAAAATGACATAAGAATCTTCACTGTGCAGGCTGGACACATCATGTTTGTGGGACAGACTGCCAACGTGTGGCAACTTTTGCAACAGAAAATTGAATTTCTTAATAAACATTTATTTTTACTGTGAAGAAAGGCGGGTAACTTACTAAGTTTTTCTGGGGCATTTTGGAAGCCACGTGGATTTTTCCTGGTGCTCTAAAATAATGATCTGCTATATTTATGGTTTGATGTTAAATATCTTAGGGTGAATACTGTTGACTCTGCTAATAGACCGAATGCTGGTGGCTATCCAAAGGTCAAGTAGGGTGGCTGGTTAGCTGTCCTGGAGGTCCTTTCTGGGGCTGAGCACCAGTTATTGCATCTCCTTATATCTGACATTTCCAGTATGTCCTAAGTTTCTTAAACTGAGATGTTTTACAATTATTTTTATTGACAAGGTATGTACATTTTTGTTCCATACTTTTATGTTATAATTTAACAGCTAGATGATTCTTTATTTGTTAAGTGTCTGTATACTTGGTAAATGAATAATTACCTTTTTGCTTATTAAGTCAAATCTATGTAGCATGAGTCTTCTGATTAAGGAGTTAAAAGTGATTCACTTATCTGGGGGCTTGGTTTTTGTCTCAGACTTCTGCCTTCTGATTCGTTGTCTTCCTGTTTTCCATTTCCCATGTCTTAGTGGTCTCCCAGTAACCTTGACTGTTGCGTTGTAATAGGCTAGTGTTTCTCTGCTGCTGTAGTTAGGCCCATATATTTTCTCTGTGGAGAACAGCTGTGAGGTGACATCGGGGACTTAGCTCAGGTTTTATTTCCCAGTTTCCTCCTGCTCACCTGGATCTGTACTTCTCTTGGTTGGATGCAGCTGCAGCCTTTCCCTCTGCTCTCCGGCTCTGTCAGGAATGCCCTTCCATCTCCTTATATGGTTGACATCTCCTTTCAGACTACATCGAATATTTATGGTCTTAGTATTCTTGTGTTACTTGAAAACTACTTTATTTCTCTAAATTCACAAGGTGGGAACTGGGAGGGGCTGGCAAAGGTCTAAGAGCCTGGCCTTTGTGGATACACAGTGCTGGTTATTATCTGTATATTGACTGTATGGCCTTGAGCAAGTCACCAGTTTTTTTCTGGGCCACCATCCCCTCATCTGTAGAATAGGTATGATTGTAATAACACCTGCCTTACAAGGCCAAATGTGAGAATGCTGGTAAAGTGCTTAGCACAGTATCTAGGAAATAGTATACATTCAATGATGTTTGCTATTAATAATACCATTTTTATTATATCATCTGTAATTTTTGTAAGTATGGCTTGAAAAGACACTACACACAAGACATAGTATTGGGAAGGTGGTGGGAGAGACATAATGTTAGTCCATCTAAAGTGTACTACCAAGAAGAACAGATCTTAGATAACGTGGATCTCTCTTGGTCTTCTGAGAACCAGGCACCAAGATGAGGTTAGATGTGGAAGAGATTTGGGGATACCTGTTGTGAAGGATAGAGGGGAAGCAAATGAGAGAAGTTGAGAAGAGCCTTCCAAACTACAGTGCAGGTTTGACACATGTGAAAGGATGGAGGGAAGAAAGGATGGGACAGGAAATGTATCAAACCACAGTTGTAGTTCTAAGAAAGTATGGGGCAGACCGGCAGGTTTCCGAAGCAAACAGTGCTTAGTGAAGGAGTCCTAAGTCTTCAGTCAATGGCTGGAGGTGGCCTGGGGGACTGTGGTGTTAGTAGCAATGTTGTGGTTGACCCAAAGTGGTGACAGATGGAGGCTGTCCATTACATTTCTCACATCAAGTTCTGCTGAAGGAGATGCAGAAGGTGCACCTCCATGGCTAACACAACATGGGATCACAATAATGTCTGATGAGATATGATAGAGAAACCTGTGGTGCTGAGGGACCTAGGATTGTTCAAACAGGCTCTAGAAAATGTCCCTGAAGAGGCAGCATTATGTAGAGAAGGGTAAGATAAACAGGATTTAGCCAAGTGAAAATCAGGTTAAGAGGGTCTCAAACAGAATAAGCAAGGATTAATGATGGCCTGGAGGCAAGTGGCATAAACCAGAGGAATTCTGGACCGTGGAGGGTTATATGACTGTGTATTAGACAGGATCAGGATGAGGGAGATGTGCTGAGACAAGTTTTAGGGCAGTCGTGCAAGGGTTTGCCAACCATGGTGAAGACTTCCAATTCTGAACAAAGGACAACAAAGGGCTCTCGAAGAGGTTTAATCTTGAAAACTATCAGGAAGCGTTTGGGTTTGTGAAGGTTCATTCCAGGTACTGGTGGAGAATGGATTAGAGAGGATAAGACCAAAAACGGAATTATGCACCCAACATAGGAGCACCTCAGTACATAAGGCAAATGCTAACAGTCATAAAAGGGGAAATCAACAGTAACACAATAATACTAGGCGACTTTAACACCCCACTTTCACCAATGGACAGATCAGCCAAGATGAAAATAAATAAGGAAACACAAGCTTTAAATGATACATGAGACCTGATGGACTTAGTTGATATTTCTAGGACATTCCATCCCAAAACAACAGAATACACTTTCTTCTCAAGTGCTCATGGAACATTCTCCAGGCTAGATCATATACTGGGTCACAAATCAAGCCTTGGTAAACTTAAGAAAATTAAAATCGTATCAAGTATCTTTTCTGACCACAACGCTATGAGACTCAAGATCAATTACAGGAAAAAAATCTGTCAAGAATACAAACACAAAGAGGCTAAATAATATGCTGCTAAATAACGAAGAAATCAAAGAGGAAATCAGAAAATACCTAGAAACAAATGACAATGAAGACATGACGACCCAAAACCTATGGGATGCAGAAAAAGCAGTTCGAAGAGGGAAGTTTATAGCAATACAATCCTACCTCAAGAAACCAGAAACGTCTCAAATAAACAACCTAACATTACTCCTAAAGCAATTAGAGAGAGAAGAACAACAACAAAAACCCCAAAGTTAGCAGAGGGAAAGAAATCATAAAGATCAGATCAGAAATAAATGAAAAAGGAATGAAGGCAACGATAGCAAAGGTCAGTAAAACTAAAACCTGGCTCTTTGAGAAGATAAACAAAATTGATAAACCGTTAGCCAGACTCCTCAAGAAAAAAAGGGAGAAGACTCAAATCAGTAGAAATAGAAATGAAAAAGGAGAGGTAACAACTGACACTGCAGAAATACAAAGGATCGTGAGATATTACAACAAGCAACTCTATGCCAATAAAATGGACAACCTGGAAGAAATGGACATTCTTAGAAAAGCACAATCTTCCTAGACTGAACCAGGATGAAATAGAAAATATAAACAGACCAATCACAAGCACTGAAATTGAAACTGACTAAAAAATCTTCCAACAAAGCCCAGGAATTTGCCACATTCACAGGCAAATTCTATCAAACATTTAGAGAAGAGCTAACATCTATCCTTCTCAAACTCTTCCAAAATACAGCAGAGGGAGAAACACTCCCAAACTCACTGTACGAGGCCACCATCACCCTGATACCAAAACAAGACAAGGATGTCACAAAGAAGAAAACTACAGGCCAATATCACTGATGAACATAGATGCAAAAGTCCTCAACAAAATACTAGCAAACAGAATCCAACAGCACATTAAAAGGATCATACACCGTGATCAAGTGGGATTTATCCCAGGGATGCAGGGATTCTTCAGTATACACAAATCAATCAATGTGATACACCATATTAACAAACCGAAGGAGAAAAACCATATGATCATCTCAGTACATGCAGAAAAAGCTTTTGAGAAAATTCAACACCCTTTTATGATAAAAATCCTCTAGAGAGTAGGCATAGAGGGAACCTACCTCAACGTAATAAAGGCCACATATGACAAACCCACAGCCAACATCATTCTCAAGGGTGAAAAGCTGAAAGCATTTCCACTAAGATCAGGAACAAGACAAGGTTGCCCACTCTCACCACTCTTATTCAACATAGTTTTGGAAGTTTTAGTCACAGCAATCAGAGAAGAAAAGGAAATAAAAGGAATCCAAATCGGAAAAGAAGAAGTAAAACTGTCACTGTTTGCAGATGACATGATACTATACATAGAGAATCCTAATGATGCTACCAGAAAACTACTAAAGCTAATCAATGAATTTGGTAAAGTAGCAGGATACAAAATCAATGCACAGAACTCTACTGCATTCCTATACACTAATGATGAAAAATCTGAAAGAGAAATTAAGAAACACTCCCATTTACCATTGCAACAGAAAGATTGAAATACCTAGGAATAAACCTGCCTAAGGAGACAAAAGACCTGTATGCAGAAAACTATAAGACACTGATGAAAGAAATTAAAGACGAAAGAAACAGATGGAGAGATATACCATGTTCTTGGATTGGAAGAATCAACATTGTGAAAATGACTCTACTACCCAAAGCAATCTACAGATTCAGTGCAAACCCTATCAAACTACCACTGGCATTTTTCACAGAACTAGAACAAAAAATTATACAATTTGTATGGAAACACAAAAGACCCTGAATAGCCAACGCAATCTTAAGAAAGAAAAACAGAGCTGGAGGAATCAGGCTCCCTGACTTCAGACTGTACTATAAAGCTATAGTAATCAAGACAGTATGGCACTGGCACAAAAACAGAAATAAAGATCAATGGAACAGGATAGAAAGCCCAGAGATAAACCCACGCACATATGGTCACCTTATCTTTGCTAAAGGAGGCAGGAATGTACAGTGGA
This sequence comes from Platanista minor, assembly GCA_004363435.1. NCBI lineage: Eukaryota > Metazoa > Chordata > Mammalia > Artiodactyla > Platanistidae > Platanista > Platanista minor. The sequence goes on along the minus strand of RJWK010007360.1, from coordinate 40,946 downwards.
GAAAGGACAGCCTCTTCGATAAGTGGTGCTGGGAAAACTGGACAGCTACATGTAAAAGTATGCGACTAGAACACTCCCTAACACCATACACAAAAATAAGCTCAAAATGGATTAAAGACCTAAATGTAGGGCCAGACACTATCAAACTCTTAGAGGAAAACATAGGCAGAACACTCTCTGACATAAATCACAGCAAGATCCTTTTTGACCCACCTCCTAGAGAAATGGAAATAAAAATGAAAATAAACAAATGGGACCTAATGAAACTTAAAAGCTTTTGCACAGTAAAGTAAACAAGACCAAAAGACAACCCTCAGAATGGGAGAAAATGTTTGCAAATGAAGCCACGGACAAAGGATTAATCTCTAAAATATGCAAGCAGCTCATGCAGCTCAATATCAAAAAAAGCAAACAACCCAAACAAAAATGGGCAGAAGATCTAAATAGACATTTCTCCAAAGAAGATATACAGATTGCCGATGAACACATGAAAGGATGCTCAGCATCACTGGTCATTAGAGAAATGCAAATGAAAACTACAGTGAGGTATCACCTCACACTGGTCAGAATGGCCATCATCAAAAAAATCTACAAACAGTAAATTGTGGACAGGGTGTGGAGAAAAGGGGACCCTCTTGCAGTGCTGGTAGTAATGTAAATTGATACAGCCACTATGGAGAACAGTATGGAGGTTCCTTAAAAAACTAAAAATAGAACTACCCTATGACCCAGCAATCAATCCCACTACTGGGTATATACCCTGAGAAAACCATAATTCAAAAAGAAGTATGTACCACAATGTCCACTGCAGCACTATTTACAATAGCCAGAACATGGAAGCAACCTAAGTGTCCATTGACAGATGAATGGATAAAGAAGATTTGACACATATATACTATGGAATATTACTCAGCCATAAAAAGAAATGAAATTGAGTTATTTGTCGTGAGGTGGATGAACCTCGAGTCTGTCATACAGAGTGAAGTAAGTCAGAAAGAGAAAAACAAATACGGTATGCTAACACATACATATGGAATCTAAAAAAATAAAAATTGTTATGAAGAACCTAGAGTCAGGACAGGAATAAACATGCAGATGTAGATAATGGACTTGAGGACACAGGGAGGGGGAAGGGTAAACTGGGACAAAGTGAGAGTGGCATGGACATATATACACTACCAAATGTAAAATAGCTAGTGGGAAGCAGCTGCATAGCACAGGGAGATCAGCTCGTAGCTGTGTGACCACCTAGAGGGGTTGGATAGGGAGGGTGGGAGGGAGACGCAAGAGGGAGGGGATATGGGGACGTGTGTATACATATAGCTGATTCCCTTTGTTATACAGCGGAAAGTAACACAACTTTGTAAATATTAAAAAAAAAATGGAAGAGTTTTGGTTTCAAGTAAGAAATGATTCTGACTTGTCTTATGGGTTGGAATTAAGTAGATGAATTTGGAATAAACTGTGTCGGATTTTGTCATCCAAATATATGACCTGGGGGAGTACATGAGTTCTGGCAAGAATACAGGGCCTCCTCAATAAGAAAGGCCAGTTATAAAGCTGGGGTCCAGGGGGGTGGCTTCCTTTTAAATTGTGCCCTGACGACAAGGGCTGAGTGGACATTCATGAAAAACCAGTAAGACTGATGGAAATCCCTGTTCAGCATCTTTTGCTTTTTACATTTTACTGACTTTCAGGTCTAGGTTACATAAATATGAATTATTAATAACTTTATTATAACCTTGGACACAGAGGTATAACTTTTATACAACACAGCGGCAGTTATGTAAGTTCCTTTCAGTGACTTAAACAAATTTTTCCAAACAAAACTGACTCTCAATTTCCAGGACGTTAGTATGAACTCTCATGTTTTACCTCCCTAAAAGTATTTTATCTGTCACTCTTCTGTTCCAAGGCCATATCTCTCAACTGCTTCTTTATTAATATGCCCTCCCAAATGCCATATTTTATTGTATTGATGTAAGATTATGTGCAGTTTTTAAAAACCATTTTATGATGTAACCAAAAAGTGGGAAACAGGCAGTGGAAAAATAAATCTGCCATAATTCCATAATCCAACTTAAAACTTTTATCTATTCTAACTTTATCTTTTTGGACTTTTTTTTCCCCAAAAAACAAAGTTTGTTTATTGTAAGTTTATCCAGTTTAAGACCATAACAGGATAAAGACAGAATATGCTAATAAGATGACAATATGGAGCCTGTACCTTGATCATAGTCAAGTGTCTATTTAAATAGCTAACTACAGGTATACAGCTACAGAGGTAGAGCATTTCCTGTTCATTGCCTCTCAAGTACAAGATGGGGCGTTAGAATGCAGGGGTATGCAAAGAATTCTAAGGTGCATGCATATTAAATCAGGAAGCAGTGCCATCTTCATCAAGTAACTAACTTGAGGTGAAATCAATTGCAGGCACTCAGAAAATAGACTTGAAGATTGGCCGAGATCTCCCTGACTACATGGGGACTTGTCTGCAAATGGAGCTTGCTTCTTTCACGTATTCATCTCAGTGGAGACTCATGAGAAAAAACTGTACTGGTGTTTTCTTTTTCTCTCTCTCTGTTTTTTTTTTTTTTTTTTTTTTTTAAGCTGTTTTCTACTCAGATTGCAGCTTTGTCTTAGAGTAATTATTAGGGTAAAGAAAAAAAGGCAGTTTAAAGGTTACTAATTGTCATTCATCATACAGTTCTGTGGATGGTTTGAAGTCAGAAAAATGTAAGAAATCATTTTTGTAGGTGAAAATACTTCCAATGTGTATATTTAGTGTGTTTATTTATAAAAGCGGATGCTCACCAGGTCTTGTTTATCTTTATTTATTAAAATTTACCACAATAGTGATTACAGGCCAAACCATGTCCCATTATCTCCCCACTTAGATGATATGACAGTTCTTTTTTGCCTACAAGTTGAACTCTGTATTATGGAACATATTGTCCTTTGGGCTGGACCATAGGAGGTTTTCAGCAACTGTTTGTTGAAATAATTTATTACTCTCTGTCAGTATAATATAAACACTAATAGGTTTAGCTCAAAGATCTGTGTTTTGAGTCAAAGGCAGCTAATCTCCTTCGTAAAAATTAGGTCTTATTGTTTGTCAGCTTTCTGAATGGCATTCATAGCCTTTTTCAGATTGGATGAAATAATAAAAGCATCAAATGGAACCCTCATTCCAGTGTCTGACTCCCCTTATAGGTAACAAACAATGTGGATATAAGTAGAGCTATGAAATATTATAAGGAGTGAAAGAAGAAAATCTAATCTCAAAGTGGATTTTGTACCTTGTTTACACTTAAAATCCTTGAAATTAACTCAATCCCTCTTGCCCAATCTCCTTTCTTTCCTTCCTTCCTTAATCTGTGACACTCTCTCACCACCCACTGCTCCCCAGTTTTAAGCCGTCTAGTCTTGTCATTTTTCTTTCTTCACATATTGTGAAAGATGAATTTCATTTCTTCACTGAGAATCCTTCTGGAATGCTTTAAATGATAGATGTGCCTTTTAAAAATATGTCATTGCATTTTAGAAAGAATTGTAAATGGATCACTATCTTTTGTGTTCTAAGATAATGCTACTGAATTATTGTATCTTGGCATTTAAAGGCATATATTGGGTTTTCTTTCCCTTTTTTAAAATTTAGGAACAATTTATTTTCATGGCTATGAATATAGACCAATTTGATAGGTTTGTTGTTGTTGTTGTTGTTTTAAACTGAAGCTAAGAAATTTTAAGAATAGCCTTGAGTGGTACCGGTCCCATATTAGGTTTGAACTCAAGACCTCAAATTCATCACCACGTTCTAATCAGTTGACTTAACCAGGGAAAGAAAAAAGTAAAAATTGACTTTGACTAATTGCTCAGGATATGTCAGCAATTGCATTATGGCAGCACTTTATGGAGTGTGTTTCATGACCCATGAGTGACTCTATTAAAAAACAAACAACAACAAAAACCACAAATGGTTCATGGAAGTTAAATTTGAAAAATGCTGCCTAATTAATTCCAGTTTTGGAAATTATTCATGCTCCTCAGCTTAAGGCATCACAAAGCAATTTTTTTTTTTGTTTTTTTGACTAACGGTTTCCATCAAATTTGGTGTCAAATTTTTGTTATTTGTTTGCAGTCTACAACTAACATGCTGTTAAACACTTTGGGGGAAACAGTGAACAATACTACTTTACCAGCCACTGCTCATGTATTCTTCCCTACCTGGGCAAGCAGGTACTATTTTCTCTATTGCACAGAGGAGAAACCTAGGTTGAGGTATAGCTCAGTTATTTGGGGTATCACTCAAGTCTTTTCTCATGAGCCTTCAGCATGGGAAATAAAAGTGGGATGGCTGTGGCCTTTCCTCTGCCACCATGGGCTTTCTTGGTAGTCTTACTTGTTTTCAGTATTATTTAAATTGTTATAAAATCATGCTTGACCATTTTCATAACCTTCACTATTATTTCATACTAGTTATTATAAACTATTTTACTATGGCTATTTATGAAGATGGCCAAGATTAATTTTTAGCAAAAAATATGGCATGATGAGTTTTATTTTCCCAAGAGAAATTATAACTTTTCTGGTGACTTAAAAGTGTGTGTGATAAGATGTCCCAAATTCAAAAGAATTAATAAAAATTTTAGTACTACAGATAACATACTAATGAAATCTTAATGTGTTAGTTCCTTTTTCCATGTTTTGAGCTGAAGATCCCCTAAGTACAATAGACTCAGTATTTCAATTATAGTATATTTTTAATGTATTGACTCTAGTGGAAACGTTTTGAGTTCAAAAACTTTAGAAACGGACTAGTTTATATAGAAAAAGAAGATTTTACTTTTTTAAGTAAGGGACTTTTAAAGAGTTGCTTTATCATATTTTAGAAAACACACATACAAAATTTTAAAAGTAAAGTTAGTGTTTTAGACACACTTTTTCTTCATAACTCTGGGTGAAATGATATTGAAGGCTGATGGGCATTTCTGGTTTTTTTTTTTTTTTTTAATCTCAAAATATTCTTTAACATGTTTGAACTGAGAGTCTTCTGGTTTATTCTTAGAAGTGTTGAGCACTGAGAAAGCACAAACTCCTGAAAAAATCTCCCCCTCAAGCGTCTTGTGTCTCTTCATTGCTGATTGAGTTCTGTTGACAAGGGTAGTGGTTTTGTTTCGTTTTGTTTTTTTTTAATCTTTGTTGGAGTATAATTGCTTCACAGTGCTGCGTTTAGTTTCTGTTGCACAACAAAACGAGTCAGCCATATGCCTACCCATGTCCCCATATCCCCTCCCTCTTGAGCCTCCCTCCCATCCTCCCTATCCCACCCCTCTAGGTCATCCCAAAGCACCTAGCAGATCTCCCTGTACTATGTTGCTGCTTCCCACCAGCCAAGTATTTTATGATGGTGAGGAATTAAAGTATCCCAGAGAGAAGTAGCCCACTCACTTTAAACCCTGCAGTGGGATAACAGTGTTTCTACCTGGAGACAATGTAACGGGAAGGAAGCCTTGGGAGACAGGTTGGGGGGGGAGGGGGGGAGGAGACACAGAATTGCCCCCTGATTTGGCTACACAGCCTGCAGCCTCAACACCCCAAATCTGTGTTCGACTCAGTGACACAAGCCAGAAAATCCAAGTGTCACTGTGACGCTGCGCTCTCCCTCTCTGCCCACATTTAATCTGTTACCAAGTCTAACTGTTTTTCCCTCCTAAGCAAGCCCTCGCCTTTTCTTCCCTTCTGTGTTCAGAAGCCCATCCTCACTCAGATTTCAGCAGTGTCCTGTTCACTGGTCTCCCAGCAGCCTTTCTGGCCCCCAACCATCTGTCCTCCCCTGAAGTCACAATGATCTCTTCAAATGCAAGAGAGACCACATCCCCACTGATGAAAACCTTTGACACACATACGATTTTTTTCTAAAATAAAGACCCAGATCCCTGCTGTGGCCCATGTGGGGTTGCATAGTCTGGCTTCTACCAACATTTCTGTCATGCTTACCCCATCTTCCCTGTTGTAAGGTCTTCATGCGCACTGGGGGCCCTTCCAGTGTGCCAGGGTTACTCCAAACCACAGCTGGTGGTACCCTTTGTTTTTTATAGTCCTCTTTCCCTGGAAAGCAGCACCCGCATCCATGGCGCGTACACACCATTACCACCACTTTGCCTACTTACCCTGTGTTCGTTCGTACGAAGCTTTCAGCCTCATCCTTACTAATTCGAGGAAGACTTCCCTGCCTCAACAGGCAATGTAAGGACCTGATACTTGCTCACGGTTTTGCCTCACCAGTGAGTAGCACTTAACAGACTTTTAATAAACCGAGAGAAAAAAAAAACCTTGCAAACCCTGTTGTCACATGTTTATAATGATATGATACTTACCACACCCTATTTAATGGTTAGGGCAAATGTTGAACATATTAATTTTAAAATACGGTAAAATCAACACAGAGGAAAGCATATGACATAAGTCTTCAGTACAACTTAGGTGTTATCATTAATATTTTTCTCAAGCCTCAAATTCTTTAAAAGGGAAAATAATTCCAGTTTCTCAAATTATAGCAGTAATAATAAAGGGCTGTTCTGTTGTTGAAATAGAATTGAGAAAATAATTTCCAAGTGCCTGATACAATAATTGTAATGAATGAGATGGAATATCATAAACCTAAAATTTTTAGCACTGATGGGGGAACGGTGATATAAAAAGCAGCCCTGGGCCTTTAAATCTAATTGAATACTTAGTTTTAGCAAAGACTGTCTCATGCTGTCAGACTGGCTGATAAGCATCAGCTAAAGGACTTCCTAACAAAGAAGTCAATTCTAGCTGAATCAAGCATCTGATTTTTCCTGGTAGGTTTTAGCAACTTCTTTTGGTTTATGCTGATGTAGTGCTATAGGATACCAGCTAACCAACCTATTCAGTTCTCTCATGAACCTTCTCAGTGTGGATTCGGAGGTCTTCTCAACGCAGAAGTAAGACCATTAAATATGTTATTCTGAGCAGTTAGGGATATTCTATACGCTGATGGCGTTGCCATGAGGCAAAATTAGCATCACTTTTTCAAGTCTAAATATACCAGGAAATGAGCTCAGGATGGTTATGATGTCATTGTTGCTGCTTGTGCTCGTTTGGTAGAGCCAGCTTGGTTTCTAAAGTGCTGGGTTAAAAATCATCTATTTTAGAATTTTTAATGTGCTCTTAATTTGATATTTAAAATCTTAATCATACGAAGAAACTCAGAATTATGTTTTCCTTCTCTGTCTTTCCCTCTCATATTTTTTTCATTTTTTCATCTTTTTTAAATTGGAGTGTAGTTGATTTACAATGTTGTGCTAGTTTCAGGTGTACAGCAAAGTGATTCAGCTATACATATACATATAAGTATACTTTTTTTTTTTACATTGTTTCATTACAGGTTATTACAAGATATGGAGTTCAGTTCCCTGTGCATCCCTCTCTCATATTTGGATAGTCTGCTTTGCCCTCCAGGTTTTTTTCAACATGTATTTTCAATTTATAAAGGACTCTTACGTGTAATTAATGGGAACGATACAAAGTGGGACAACTTTACACACAGTAGTGCTGACAGGTCATCCATGAGCTCTTAGGCTTCAGAGTTAAATGGAATAAGGAACTACTCTTACTGATGGAGGGACACATGTGGATGCACTGACCTGGCTTTTAGGGCTGAGGTTAAGAGTAAGATGTGTCTGACATGGTAGGAAGGGAAGAGCAACAGAAAAGCGACAACAGTGGCGCTGTTGTCATAAGCTGAAGGGAGCAAAGATACCTAGAAAATTAACTTGGAAAGAAGTCAGTGGTACCTGGAGAGTGTTGTTGGTTTTTACTTTCAAGTCATTAGCTTGTTACTTATGTGCTTCACATTCTGACTTAATGAAACACCACCAGCATCCAGCATAGACAACCAAGATACCCTTCTGAGCAGAGTGAGAACGGGAACGGATACATTGCTCTTTAAAGGACTATGAACTTGCGTTTTCAACCTGTTCCCAGAGAAGCTTTTTATCTTTTTTTTTTTTAATAAATTTTATTTATTTTTGGCTGCATTGGGTCTTCGTTGCTGCGCACGGGCTTTCTCTAGTTGTGGCTACTCTTCATTGCGGTGCGCGGGCTTCTCATTGCGGTGGCTTCTCCTGTTGTGGAGCACGGGCTCTAGGCACGCGGGCTTCAGTAGTTGTGGCACGCAGTCTCAGCAGTTGTGTTGCACGGGCTTAGTTGCTCCGGGGCGTGTGGGATCTTCCCGGACCAGGGCACGAACCAGTGTCCCCTGCATTGGCAGGTGGATTCTTAATCACTGCGCCACCAGGGAAGCCCAGAGAAGCTTTTTAAAAGAAGAGTTTCCTGGCTGGGTTTTTCCATACTTCCAACCAACATCATTCCAGTGGGCTATTGCCTTACTCTCATGGGTTTAGATATGAAAAGCACTTTTCTGCATTTGTGAGAAGATTGTCCAAATGGTGCCTATCTAGTTCCACTTTGAGTTCTCATACTTCTGAGCACTCTTTGTGGTTATGAAATGAACCTGCCTCATTAGAATATACAGCTTTTCTTCATACCTCAGAAGATCCCCCGCCACCCCCTGCCGTCACTGTTGAAATTGACTGTGATTCCAAAGGGAGCACATTTCAGGAGCACTGAATGCCAGAGATACTGATGCTCCTCTGGGAGTGGAGGGCTGGCTGCACTCATGCCCTTCAGAGCTCTGAGCAGGTGGAAGTGGCCCACAAACACCTGTGCTGGGCCCTGCACCATTTCTACACCTCAGCAAGTGCTGGGTCTCAGGGACACGTCAGTGGGCGCAGCACCTTGAGACAGGATCTTGCGCTTCAGTTGGATCTTATTTAAGGAACAGAGACACAAAAATGAATTAGAAATCCTAGTGTTGGAATAAAGTTTCCGTGAGAGATTTTTCCAGATCTTTCAAGAGCAGAAGAGTTGAATCTTTGACCGTGAAAGGGAGATGAGCATATAGGTCTAGTCAAATATGATCAGGTGGTTGATATCGCAAGATAAATTAATAGTAATAATGTTTAAAACATTAGGTATTATATCCTCTGCTTTCTAAGTTGCAGCATCCATATCAGTGAGAAAATACACCACTTGGCTATTTCGTGCCACTACAGGGGACAGTGGTTTTTAAATTGAACTATTAAGTTTCTTCTAAGTCTTCCAGGATGCTGGAGGATGTGACCTGTAAAAACATTGTGATCAGCCTTGTCCTGGGTATTAAATCAAGTGGCCTAGAGGTAAGGGGTTATATCATGAGGGAGGGTGTGAGGGGGCATCAGCCCGTGGGAAATCCCTAGGGACGGTGAGATTGCGAGTCTGTCGGCATCTGGGGTGGCCAGTAACCATTTCAAAGTGTTTGTTTCTCTGCAAACTAAAATATCACCGTTAGGTCATACCCTTTTGGAAAGTGTGACAGTATCTGAAAATTATGAGGAAATCTTAAAAGTCCTCATCACAAGAAACAAAAAAATTGTGCTATGTATGGTGATGGATGCTAGCTAGACTTACTGTGGTGATCATTTTCAGTATATGCAAACATCAAGCCATTATGTTGTATGCCTGAAACTAATATAATGTTAAATGTCAATCACATCTCAAAAATATTCAAAAAATAAAACCCAGGAAAAGGACACATGTATGAGGATCTGAGAGGAGTTGAAGGAAAGGGCTATAGACCACTCGGGACTTGGTAGACGAGAATGCCAGGGGGTGTGAACCAAGATGGCATATGAGCCCAGCACCAATCAGCTCTCAGAGCCAGAGGAAAACTGTAGGAAGGTAAGAGATGGGATTTTACAAAGGTTGTGAATAGGTCTTGGGCCAACTTGATTTTAAAAGTAAAAAGACAGTATGGCTTCTGTGTTGTCCGATTTTCAGTGGTGGAGGTGTGTCGATTCCCGAGCTGTATGTGTGGATTCCTGTTAAAGAAGATCTCCACATACATGTTGCCAGATCCAGTCATATGCTTCTTTAGGCAATTGTAACCCCATTTTAAGAACATTCCATAAAGTGAATCCAGTATTGAGAGTTTATCACGAGTTAATTCAAAAGTCAGAATGTTATAGATCCAGCTGTTAATTCACATGGACTTTGGTCTCTTTCCTTTTTATGATGAAATGCTTGATATCTTCATATTCAGAAACGCAAGAAACTAACCTGGGCTGAACTCCTGGTCTCCACTTCCTCTTATGGGAAAGGACAGGATCAAACTCTTTCAGGGAGACCAGATAGTTTTCAGTTTCTGTGCTGACTGCAGTCAATCCATGGTGGCTGCATGAAGCACTGTGGTGAGAATGATGATAAAGCTGCCTTCAGGCTCGAAGGGAAAATTGTCAGGGTTTATTTTAAGTATCTGACACCACGGGCAGGGTAACGGAGAAAGTGACAGGGAAAGAGTACTATATATTTACCATCCTGAACTAGATAATCCACTAGAGCTCGTTTTAAATCCAAACATCTCTGGTTCTATCACTTAGATAAAATCACCTGCTTTCCGGGTCTCTTACTTTTAAAAATGCTTGAAAAAATTAAACATATCCTACATAACTCGTATGAATTTTTAGTTAATATCTCTCTCTTCATTGGGATATAAGTTCGTAGACTCAGTCGATGTGAAGATATTTGGGACATGATACATTTTTATTGCACATTTAAAAAATTAAATCTCAGCCTTGAAAGAAAGGAAGTAAGTCAGAAAGAGAAAGACAAATACCGTATGCTAACACATATATATGGAATCTAAGAAAAAAAGAAATGTGAAGAACTTCGGGGCAAGATGGGAATAAAGACACAGACCTACTAGAGAATGGACTTGAGGATATGGGGAGGGGGAGAAGTAAGCCGTGACAAAGTGAGAGAGTGGCATGGACATAATATACACTACCAAACGTGAAGTGGATAGCTAGCGGGAAGCAGCCGCATAGCACAGGGAGATCAGCTCGGTGCTTTGTGACCACCTAGAGGGGTGGGATAGGGAGGGTGGGAGGGAGGGAGACACAAGAGGGAGGGGATATGGGAACATATGTATATGTATAACGGATTCACTTTGTTATAAAGCAGAAAGTAACACACCATTGTAAAGCAATTATACTGCAATAAAGATGAAAAAAAATTGAATCTCAGAGTTATATGAGTTTTTGAGAGTTTTATAAAACTAAAAAAGTGAAAAAGAAAATTTACTTAATCACTTACAATCTGATAAACTTGAAAATACAAAGTAAAATTGTCTTACAGCTTCATGCACAGTTAACTCACAGGGGTCAAATTTGGGTTAAAAGAAATTTCCCAAATCACAGGATTTTTTTTTTTTTTTTTACTTTTAAGGAGCCGAGAAATACTTGACCTCGTTTCCACATCACATATCCTTTGAGGACCAGTAAGGTGTATGTTCAGTGTATCGGGTTGGTGCACGATTTCATGGGATCTAACAGGAAAGCACCTGTGGGTGCAGCTGCTCTCAACACGTCCGCAATTACCCTGACAATTGGGAATCAGTTAAAACTGAGACATGCTTTGTAAACAGGTAGATGGAAAATCAAATAGGTAATTGCAACGATTTAAAAAATTATTCAGTGGGGGAAAAAAGCCATTTGCATCTCTTACTAATCAAATCATATATTTAAAAAGAAAAACTTGTGCTTTGAATTTGGCGTGAAAGGAAAGACAATGATTGTGTGTGTGTGTGTGAATGCGCGCGACATTTCCATTCTGAGGGCTTATCTCTTTGTATGAACGCGATTGGATTGATTTTATATTTATGTGAAAGTTGGAAATGTTATAGCCTAACAAAGTACTTGACTCTTTATCTTAAATGAGCAACATAAATATTCAGTGAACAGTAATAGTTTGTTTCTTATGGTGATGTTATGAAGGTACAAATAAAGCCTCCACAGGAGTAAATGCAAAAGTGTCTCAACGGTTTTCATGGAAGTAATCATTCATTTTCATGTTCAGCATACAGTACGTATTAAATATCTTTCTGATGGGACTGCGTTAGGCCCAACACAGGCTCTTGTAGGAATCTATGATCCTAGAAATAGAGCACCATCATCATCAATGCAAATGAACTAAGAATAGTTCCAATTCTTTCTTTACCCTGTGCCTTTTATTTAAGAAACGGCAAGGCTTGGCTATAATCCACCGTGTTTTCTATAGGGCGTAGTGGATTGCTTGGGAGGGCACGGCCTACACTTGTAAATAAATGTAGTTACGTTTCCTTTGTTTTCCAGTCCTAAAACAGAGTCATTTTCTAGGACTTTATTTTGTCATGACTGAATTACTGTCTCAGATTTCTACTCCAATATCCCATCCAATCCCCACTCAGCAGCAACAACAGAACATAATCATCGCAGTTTCTCCTCTGCCATGTTAGCTGTTTTCTAGAAGATTAAATTGAGGATTCAACTGCTTTCAGAATCACTTTTATCTGAATCACCTGCTTAGTGCTTCCACTCTAGGTAAGACACTGATTTTTTTTTTTTTTTTTTTGCTGTTTCTTATGCAGAACTCAGTCATTCATTTTGCAGACACACATTGCTGATAGTAAGTCCAAGATTTTTTTTTAAACCCTGGAGAAACAGTAAGGAATGAAGCTAGCATTATTTGAGAGAGCATAGTCTATTCAAGGATCTAAAAACCATTGCATAACAACTAGAGCAGAACGTGTGCACAGGGCTGCTGAACAATGAGACCAGAGATGTGGGCTAACACATGTAACGAAGGGATGTTTTATGTTATGCTACGTGATTGTGTTTCATTCTAGAAGCGATTTACAGATTTAAAGTAGGAGAGTCATATTTTTAGGTGTCTGTTTTATGGGGTCCATGGCTGTGGTGGTGTGCAAAATGGGTCACAGAAAGGCGTGCCGTGAGGCTTTGGTCCTTAATCACGTGAAACGTAATGACACCCTGGACTCAGGGAGCAGCCATGGGGGTGGAGCTCTTGAGGTGGAGTGAAGGGCTTGCTGGTAGACTGGTGTCTTGCGTGGGTTGGGGTAAGGACACAAGGAGGTGGCGGCTTTGATGGTGTCGTTCTGAAACTGGTGAAGGGGGATTTGTACGTTGAGATTTTAGTGGCTGTACAATGTACAAATGGCCATGCCACAAGGAAAATTGGATATGAATTTGGATCTCAAGAAAGACGTCTCATGTAAAATCTAAAACGTGTGGGGCAAGCAATGGACGCCTACTTCAAGGGTGTAGATGAGACCATCTTGCAGGTACAGGATATAAAGAAGTTAAGGACTTCAGCGCATTCGTTGGATTTCACTTCCGGGAAGTCTTGAATGAGCTTTGAAAAGTGTCAGTAGAAACAGATGGAGGAGACCAATGCCAGTGAGCCAACGGTGAGGAAGTGGAGGTGGCAAGCAGAGATGCCTCCATGGGCTCATCTGTGAAGAGAAGGAAGCAGGTGAGGGGGCCGTCAGAAGATGGGGACGTGGACTGCACAGGTGGCATTTTCTTTTTGAGGAGAGATAGACGTGAGTATGTTAGATGATTGGGAAAAGAGAGGGAGAATTATAAATAAAAGTAGGGGGCATAGCTGATGAAATGAATATCTGAAGAACTACACACTGTGTGATGCAGACAATAATGAAAGATTTGCTAAGTGGAGGGAGAACGTGGCTGCCCTGAAATGGGTTTGAATATGGCGGATGGTTCCAGGGACAGGGATCTTTTTCAGTGAATGACTGCAAAGCTGAGGAATTTCCTATCTGATATCAGTTTTAATGGAGAAGATAGAGCGTATATCTGATGACATAGTTAAGAATCCCGGAGATGTCCTGCTACCCTTGGACCTCATACCCACTTCACTTGTCCCCAGGAAGTCTGTTACTAGTATCACTAGGACCCAAAGAGTCTTTCATCTATGTTAGATTTCTGTATATGTTGGTTGTTCCTTGTTTTCATAAGGGCTACCTACCTACTCATTTTATTTATTTATTTATTATTATTATTTCTTTTGTGGTACGCGGGCCTCTCACTGTTGTGGCCTCTCCCGTGGCGGAGCACAGGCTCCGGATGCGCAGGCTCAGCGGCCGTGGTTCACGGGCCTAGCCACGTCGCGGCATATGGGATCTTCCCGGACCGGGGCACGAACCCGCATCCCCTGCATCGGCAGGCAGACTCTCAACCAGTGTGCCACCAGGGAAGCCCCTACCTACTCATTTTGAAAAAAAATCTCTTGAAAGATAGGTGCTAAGTCTCTTTCCTCCTGTTTTCAAAGCTTTCCTAATATGTAGTGCTCTGTTTAATCAATGCATGAAGTCAAATTTCAATGACTGAAAATTCCAGAATGGGGGGAGAATGAAATGACTGAAGAATACATGTTTATTAAGGGCTTTCTTGGTGTTAGAGGCTGCTGAGTCAGATTGTACCAAGTATTGCATTTCATATTGACAATAGCATTGTGAAGTGACTGTAAATCTGCTCTCATTTTATAGCTAATAAACTCAAACTCCATTGTCCAGGTTCAAACAGCTATTATTTGCAAATATGATTCAAGCAGAAGTCTATTTGACTTTCAAACCGATACGACATTCCCTCATAGCGTAATTTTATACACATATTACACACACCACACATACACACATATAGGTTAAATGTGTATATGCATTCAGATACCTATGTATATAATAAACATAGAGTAAAATACGTTACACATATGGCTTTAAGTATTGAATGACAAATTATAACTTTAAACTTTTCAAATTTTTTTCTGAATTTCAATAAGTGAAAACTTAAAGACTGATGTGATATTTCTAAAAAATGGATTTACCCTCATACTGTAAGATAAACCTATGCTCAAGAATGAGTTTAAATAGATTCACGGTATACATTCTGATTTTAAGTTGGACATATAATTCATAAATACATCTTTCTAAGTATAACTGAAGTCTCTTATTACTGTATGGAGATTTGTGTATTTGCTCTTTTTTGGATTGACATACGCGCTTTTCTTCTATCAACTGATCACAATGTAATTTGATCACAATGTATTAGTAAAAACTGAAGACAATTTTTATGTTAGATTGCAAGGACAAATTAAATGAACACAACTATTAGAGTATTTTGAACTATTAGGAATAAAGATGTTTTAAAAAATATTGATTCAGTAACAACTGGATGTCTCTCGTGCAAAAAAAAAATCTAAGCAGTGACATTACATCTTTTACAAAATTAACCCAAAATGGATAAAATGGATCATAGATCTAAATATGAAATGTAAAACTGTTAAGCGTCTAGAGCATAAGAGAAAATCTAGGTGACCTTGTGTTTGTCAATGACTTTTTAGATAAAATACCAAAGGTGTGATCCATGAAATAAAACATTGATAAATTGAACTTCATTCTGATTAAAAGTTCATTTCTGGGAAAGACAATGTTAAGACAGTGAAAAGATGAGCCACAGTCTGGGATAAATATTTGCAAAACACATTCCTTATAAATACCTGTGTAGAAGATAGACAAATAACTCTTAAAATGCAAAAATGGGAAAATAAACAACCTGATTAAAAATTGGGCAAAATGTCTGAAAAGACACCTCATCAAAGAAAATAATAGATGGCAACTAACATGTGAAAAGATGCTCCACATCATATATCATTAGGGCACTGCAAATTAAAACAATAGTGAGGTGTATCACTACATCCCTATTAGAATGGCTAAAATCCAAACTACTGACAACACCAAATGCTGGTGAGGATGTGGAACAACAGGAACTCTCATTCCTTGCTGGTGGAAATGCAAAATGATAAAACCACTTTGGAAAGCAGTTTGACAGTTTTTCACAGAGCTAAACACCATCTTACCATATAATCCTGCAATTGTAGGTATTTATCCAAATGAGTTGAAAACTTATGGATACAATGAACTCTACACATGAATATTTATAGCAGCTTTATTCATAATTGCCGAAATTTGAAGCAACCAAGATGCCCTTCAGTAAGTGAATGGACCAAAAAACTATGGTACATCCAGGCAATGGAATATTTTTCAGCAATAAAAAGAAGTGAACTATCATGAAAAGACATTGAAGAACTTTAAATACATATTAAAACAAAGAAGCCAATCTGAAAAGGCTCCATGGTATATGATTCCGACTATATCACATTCTGAAAAGAGGAAACTATGGAGACAGTAAAATAAAAATCAGTGGTTGCCAGGGGTTTGGGGAGGGAGAGATGAATAGGTGGACACGGGATGTTTAGGCTAGTGAAACTATTGTATATGATACTGTCATGGTGGATACATGACATTATACATTTGTCAAAACCTACAGAACAGTAGAACACAAAGACTTAATGCTAATATAAACTATGGATTTTAGTTAACAATAATGTACCAGTGTTGGTATATCCATTGTAACAAATGTACCACTCTAATGCAGTATATTAATAATAGGGGAAACTGTGTGGAGGGGGAGAGGGATTTATATGGAACGTTTTTGTACTTTTCACTCAGTTCTTCTGTAAGCCTAAATCTCCTCTAAAAATAGTGTACTCAATTTTATTTTATCTTTTATTTATTTATTTTTTTTGTGGTACGCGGGCCTCTCCCTGTTGTGGCCTCTCCCGTTGCAGAGCACAGGCCGGACACGCAGGCTCAGCGGCCATGGCACACGGGCCCAGCTGCTCCGCTGCATGTGGGATCTTCCCGGACCGGGGCACGAACCCATGTCCCCCACATCGGCAGGCGGACTCTCAACCACTGAGCCACCAGGGAAGCCTTCTAATGCAGTATATTAATAATAGGGGAAACTGTGTGGAGGGGGAGAGGGATTTATATGGAACGTTTTTGTACTTTTCACTCAGTTCTTCTGTAAGCCTAAATCTCCTCTAAAAACAGTGTACTCAATTTTAAAAAGTGGGTTAGAAATTGCAAATATACTATGAATACAAGTATATGGAGGCAGGTGCACTGGAAAAGGGCTAGAGAAGTATACAAACAAGCTAATATGCTGCTGTCAGGGTATAGAAATATGCATGACTTTGTCTTTTCTTAATTTGCTAATATTTAATCATATGGTCATGATATATTTAATTTTTAAAATATTCATAGCTACAGAATGTTTACTATTTGCTTTATTTTTCTTGTGAGCAGCCATTATCTACTAGAAATTATTCAGTGAATGCTTATTTCATATAGATCCCAACTGTCTTCTACCATGTTAAATACTGCTGATATATAGTGATTTATAGGCACCCCCCCCTCATCTGGCCTTGGAGCAGAGTGAAGAAGTTTCACTGAACAAATAGCATCAAAAATACACATAAAACATAGGGCAAAAATGACACCATCCTTTTATCTCTAATTTGGAAAGCCATTTTTAGAGGCGTCTTCAAGAATTCTATTTCAGAAGGAGTTTTGAAGAATTGACTTGGCAATCTATTCAAATTCTAGTTTCCCTGCTCTGTCATATGAACATCATGGGGTCATTTTCTATCCCTTGTTCCCTAAACTGAGTTGTTTTTTTTTTTTTTTTTTTAATTTTATTTTTGGCTGCGTTGGGTCTTTGTTGCTGCACATGGGCTTTCTCTGGTTGTGGTGAGCGGGGGCTACTCTTTGCTGTGGTTCACGGGCTTCTCATTGCAGTGACTTCTCTTGTTGCAGAGCACGGGCTCTAGGTGTGCAGGCTTCAGTAGTTGTGGCACGTGGGCTCAGTAGTTTTGTCGGGCTCTAGAGCGCAGGCTCAGCAGTTGTGGCGCAGGCTCTTAGTGGCTCTGCGGCATGTGGAATCTTCCCGGACAGGGATCAAACCCATGTCCCCTGCATTGGCAGGCGGATTCTTAACTACTGTGCCACCAGGGAAGTCCCTCAACTGAGTTTTCTTAATGGTCATTCTTCTGGAAGATAAAAACAAAACATTAAAAATGAATTCAAGAAACACTTATTGTCTTTTGGAGGATGATCGTTTATATTAATAGAGTAATGGCTTTACTACTTAATACTATATATCCAGTACCTTCCCCACAAAGTAGTTGAATTTGAATATCTTTTCCATGACTCATGTTGTGGTGTATTTTTATTGAGAAACACAGTTTGTGAAAGATTTTAGAGCTAAATGTTGTAAGGATTTGTGTTCTGTATGGCATTTCTTGGCCCAAACTGTTGAGTTCATTATTCAGAGAAGAGCATTCATTTCACTTGCTAAGAAACAAGAAAGTCCCCGTTGGCCACGTTGGCTTTGCTCTCTGGGCCACGTTTCCTTCACGTGGCCCTGCCTTTCTTCGACCTCCAATCAGTTAGTCCTGACCTTGTTACACTAGGTCGGCCAGTATGGCTCCTACGCAAATGGATGGGGCGAAACTACACGTGAAGTGTCTCCTTCCTCCCTCAGCATGTTACTTTGCTAGTGCTTCGCTTTTCAGGATTTATTGAGAATTCTGCTAATATTTGTCAAACCAGGTGACTATAAAGTGATTTCTTCTGACACGTGACAACTTGGTCCCAGTGAGGCCCACTTAACAAGTATGGAAGTACAGGCAAAACATACACAATTAGTAAATAAAACACTGTGAAATTGTCTCATTGAAAATATATGTCCACAGCAGTACCCGATGTCATTGTCATAAAACTGCACAAAGTAGTCATCATCAACATCCCCTCGCTTCAGATTTAGAAACTGAGAATGAACAGGATGGACTGATTTGTTGCACATCACACGCTGGTTAGTGGCAAAGCTGGGACCTGACCTCTGGGTCCCTAGATAAGCAGTTGAAAATACTTCATTTCATGAAATTGACCCCAGACACCAGTATTAATGGTTGAAAATCATTTTAATGGTTCATTAAATGGTTGAAAATAATTTTACATAATTCTCAGCTCCTCAGATACTAGTATTTTTTATAGAAATACAAAAAATTTATATTTTTTATATTTAGGGTTGGTAAGTCAAATTTGTGGAAAATTTTGTGAAGGAATAGGAAGCATTCACAGAGTTTTAGCATTTCATCTGTCAGATTCACCAAGACCCTTTACCACTGATGCCAGATGGTACAGGAACTACATCTGTATTTTGGACTAGAGTCTCATAAAATTAAAGGCAGAGGAGCACAGCAATTAAGAGCCAGACTACCTGTGTCACTGCATTTTAGGCAGGCCCTTCCCTGTGTTTGTCTCAGTTTTACCACCTGTAGAATGGGGATAGTAATAATAATAATAGCTACCTTACTGGGCTGGCAGATTAAATGAGGTGACTACACAGCACTTAGTTCTTGTCACATGTTAAATGCTTGATAAAGGACAGCAGTTACAATGAGCTCATAATTATCCGAGAATTTGATAAGCCTTTCCTGATCTTTTGATACTGTTATTTGCTCCCTTTCCTTGCCCCCCCCCTTAAATTTTTATTTTCACCTTTTATTATACCACTTGTTATCTTTATTTTTTAAATTAAGTAATTTATTTATTTATTTTTGGCTGTGTTGGGTCTTCGTTGCCACGCGCGGCCTTTCTCTAGTTGCAGCGATCAGGGTCTTCTCCTCGCGGGCTCTTCTCTTGTTCCGGAGCACGGGCTCCAGCCACTTGGGCTTCAGTAGTCGGGACAAGAGGACTCAGTAGTTGTGGCTCACGGGTTCTAGAGCACAGGCTCAGTAGTTGTGGCGCACGGGGCTTAGTTGCTCCGCGGCCTGTGGGATCTTCCCAGACCCCGGCTCGAACCTATGTCCGAGGTTCGACATTAGCAGGTGTATTCTTAACCACTGCGCCACCAGGGAAGTCCCTACTTGTTATCATTAAAACAATCTGTTTCCATTTCTGCCCCATCTCATTCAGTTTTGTGACTTTTGTGGTTAGAGAACATATCTTATTCTATGACCAGAATCCATCATGTTGTGTGGCAATGTAGTACAAGTTCCAAACCAGTTACTTCCTTTCGAATTCTTTATCCCTAACTTGAGTGGTGTCTCTAGGGCCTCACCTTCCACCCCCACCACTTCCAATTTTTATATATTCATGTCTCTCTTATATGGTACAAAGACAGTAAAACATGGGAATAATTCTGGAAAAGCAAACTAGAAGTTTTCAAGTATTTCTCCACAGCCCCCCCCCCGCAACAAGTTTTAACATCTCTGAAAGAAGAAGCCATTTACCTGTCCTTTCTACAGAATAACACCTACATTGTAGTGACTTGCCTCTGTTCACTGTCAGCATTTCATTTTTTAAAACCGATACTGAGACTGAGAGGGGCAGGAATGAAAAGCTTCCTTCTTTCTGGGAAAGGAAAATGCTTACAGGCTCTGCTTCCTGTCTGGTTGAAAGGTTCATATATTTTTCAGAAATGTTTGGGACCACTGAGCTATCAAACTGTAGATGATATTCCTGGACAAGATTTGGATAAATGCCATCTAGTAAAACACAGTTGATGATATAGACAAATTTTAGTATTTTAAAGATCTGCTCCCCAAGTTTGAATTAGTGTTTCTTTTTTCTTATCATTGGGATGACAGATGTAGAATGTATTCACTTATTAGGACTACCATAGCAAAGTAGCTCAAACAGGGTGGCTCAAAATATAGAAGTTTATTATCTCAGAGTCCTGGAGGTTTGAAGTCCAAGATCAAGGTGGTAGCCAGGTGGGTTTCTCCTGAGGCCTCTCTCCTTGGCTTGCAGACAGACGGCTGCCTTCTCTGTGTCCTCATCTGACCTTTCCTCTGTGCACAAACATCTGTGGTGTCGTGTGTGTGTCCAGATTTATTCCTCTTGTAAAGACATCAGTCAGACTGTGTTAGGAGGCTCCCTAAGGGCCTCCTTTTAACTTAAGTGCCCCATCTCCAAATACAGTCACATGCTGAGATTCTGGTCGTTAAAGCTTCAACATTTGAATTGTAGGGGGACACAATTCAGCTCAGAGTTTTCGAAATAAAACTAAATTTTTCATGTTAGTTTTAGAATAACAGAAAATAATACTTTATATAAGAAGCTAGGGCATTTGGGGATTTTAGTAGTTTTTTTGTTCAGGTTTCTACAGCTATATTCAAAATTTTTTACTAAGAGACTATATTTCAGTGACTGAAGAGGATGTAAAGATAGGTAAGTACTAGGTCCTCACCCTCATCTATCTTCTTCCAGCCAAGTAGATGCTAGAACATGAACAAAATATAAGATACGAAATATTTTGTATATGTGCCACATGTGACCACAGACAAACTGGGATTTTAGGAAGAGGAAAGAGTTGTCCCTTCCAGGTGGGGATGGAGACTTTATAGAAAAAGCACAATTTAATTTGGGTCTCAATGGATAGTAATATGTAAACGTGTTTTAATTAAAAAAAAAAAAAAAGACATGGTGGAATAAAAGTAAGAAATATACGGAAGAAATTAAAACCAAGAGGACATTTGCAGAGAATGAAGAATGTGTAGTTTAATCTGGCTAAAGGGAGTTGGCGAAGAGATAAAATTGAAAATTCCCAATGGGCCCAGATGGCGGATGACTTTGGTTTTCAGGGGAAGGAGTTTGCGTGGTACTTGGTAGACAATGTGAAGTTATTGAAGACTCTTGGGAAGAAAATCGATGTCGGTTCAACAGTTAGGGTTTAGGAACTTGGGTATAGAATAGATAGGAGATGCACCAGGTAACTGAGGGAGTGAAGCCCTGGTTTACCTAAATACTTGTCACTGTGTTAACTAAAGCTTGACCAGGGTTAATGACCAAGTAAATGGGTAGCATGCGGTAAAAGTTGGGAAACTGTTGGCTGCAATTACGGTATCTGCTAAATGGATTTGGAGGTTGAGAGAGAGGAAGCAAGAGGCCAAAGAGAAGTTCAACTTCCCACTTGGCAAACCAGGAGGGAGGGTTGTGACAGATGTTGTCACAGAGCCCTGCAGTGTCTGTAGGCAACACCTGAGTAATGGTAGCAGTTAGGATGGGGAGACGGAACGAGAAAGTAGCCCTAAGATTTTGGCATCCGTATCCTCTCTTTGTAGCCCATGTCCTGAGGCAGAAGTTGACCTAGAGTTGGAAAAAAATATTCCGTTCTCTATTTTAGAAAAAATTCCTTTCTCTATTTTAGAATCATGGCCATTTCAATTTTGATAAGTAGAACTTTAAACCCTTACGTGGACCAGGAAACCAGAATGAAAACATCCTAAAATGTTGTAGGTTAAATGACTAAAGACAAAACTTTTTTTTCTCTAACGTCTCAATAATTCAGGGAAAGAGAGAGGTTGTTTTTCCCTGTTAACAGTTTTATTAAGCAACATTCTCTGTGATTTAATCATTTTGTTGTGTACTTATAGTTTATCAACTCACTTTTTCCTCTGTCTCTTAACTCTAGAAGGCAGTGCCGTGTTAAAAAAATGTTTGAAGTTTGCTAAATACCATGTTAACTCATTTCATACAACTAATGAAATAGAGATTTCATTCATAGAGAATTTGTGGGGGGCCTGGGGCTGGGGAAGCTATTTCCTAATACTTTCTTTCACACAATTAAGATGACTTGTTTGGAAGCTCATAAAAGTAAAATCTCATAAATGAAATGATCTATATAAAGCATACTTCAGAAACATTACTGTTGATCCATGGGCTTAGTGAAAGAAATTTGGAAGTCCATTTAGTCTAAAAATGTCTCAAAAGATATATTTTACATCCCACATATGGATACTACCTTCCAGAAATATCGCATGTGAAAGTGTAATGCAATATTTAACGTCAGGTGACTTATGGCCCTGGCAAACTCTGGGCACGGAAACACTGCAAAATAATTCAAATTGCATGCTAATTCACAGAAAATCCGTTTTTGGTCTCTTCCAAAAAATACATTACGCTAAAGGTCATCATATAACATTTCTTAAGTGAAAAAAAAAGTGCCAAACATTTTTCTGGCACCTGTCATTGGTGATAAAGGAAAGTGATACCAGAAAAGGGAGCAGTTTCTTTTATATTTTAGCTGAGTTTAGAATTTAAAAGCCAGAATTGGGTTTTTTTTTTTTTTTTTTTTGGCTGAACAAATAAAGCTTTCTGTAGTCAGTATGAATTTTTAGATGAAAATACTACTTAAAAATGAAGAGGAAATTTGGAACTCACAGATGTGCATTTGGAAATCATTTATACACTCTCATTTAAATACTCTATATTGTATATACATATAGTATATCATTTATATCTTCTAGCGAAGTAACCTGAGGCAAATAACTTCTTTGAGCTTCTAGTTCCTTATCTGTAAAATGGGAATGAAAATAATCATTTTTCTCAACTACTGGAAAAATGAATTGATAGGACTGTGTTCAGTGTCTAGCCCAGGGTCAGGCATTGGGGAAGGGTTGGTATTTCTGTCTTCATTTAGATGTGCAGAGAAAACCAGAAGTCTAGAGAGGCCAGCAAGCCAAGTAGATGCTTGTCCTGTTATGGTGGTAGGATTAGGGATTGAACTCAGGAAAAGAGGGACTGGAGAAGTATAAGAACACTGAGAAAATCAAGATACCATATACAAGGAAAAGACCTGAAAATGGAACCATCTCTAAAAGATGACAGCAGAGCCATCAGATACCTGTACCAAATGACTTCATTACAGGCTCTTGGCCATTTTATATAAGATGGATTGATATATAGCAAAAACCCTTCTTCAGTATTATTGGGAAAATGAGGCAACTGACAGTTACGTTTATATTCAGTGACGTGATTCAAATGAAAAACCATGACTGTTGAGCATGGTATCTGGCTAAGAGTACAGATGTTAAAAGCAAATTAGTCTGTCAAAGCAGGTTAGTGAACTTAAGGCTTTTCTCACAAAGAGAATGAGAAAATAAGCATCCAAATCCTACGTGATATGTCAGCACTGTGCAAAAGCACTGCTCTTGTCGGAATCATTCACCACTCTGTTGGGTGGATGTAGCTTTGAAAGCACTGGCCCAGACAGCTCTTCAAGTCCAGACAGCTCTTCTTTCCAGTTTTTTCATGGCTTTTTCATGGATCAATACTTCTGTCTGAACACAATCTTACTGAATCCTCAAGCAAGGAAAGAAAGTAATGCAAATCGATACAAAGCTTGAGATGCTCATAGAATAGTGTAAGATAATGGTCCAAGAAAAGCCCAGACTGCAAAATCTTCAGCAGAATCTGAAAACTGATTTTTTAAATCAAAGTAAATTAAAAACTGTTCTGGGATCAGACGCATGGATTCTGGAACATACAAATATTAGCCACATACTAAATAATAAGAATATCGTTAGTAATAACAATAATGGCAGTAATCCCCAAACAAAGAAAAAGTATAAGCAATATTACATTGTCTTCCAGAAATAGGACAGAATTTCTTAACAAAATATTCTTTAAAAAAAAATATTCTGTTATAACAACAACAGCATTTGTGAAGGTTTGAGCAAGGTGCTGTATAGGGTACTTTATTTTTTTTCAATAGCAGTTGCATTCATGGTAACTTCTATGTCAAATATCTTTTAATAAATCACTTTCCTGTGAATTATGATGCTTAAATAACAGTTTTATTTTTGAAAAGTACAATAGGACCCCAAGTATAATAAAATTGTACCTATGAATAAATTCACAATTTAAAATAGGTCATATTTCTTCATTTTTATTGAACTTTCTTTGACCAAGTCCTGTTTAAGTAACTCGCTCATGGTATTTGAAACCAAGACCTTATCAAAACTTGTATGCTATATTAAAAGAAATACAAAATAAAATTATGACATGTCATTTCTCATTTATCTAACTGGCAGAAATACACAGTTTGACAACATACTCCACTGAGGAGATTTTAGAAAAGCTGGCACACTCACACTTTGTTGTTGAGAATGATGAATGCTACACCCTCTATGAAAGGAAATTTGGCAACGTCTAGTAAAATTACATAGTCATAATGGTCTACAGAGCAAACTAAGTTCTGGGAATCTATCCCAACATATATACTGGTGAAAGTAAAAGAGATATATATATGCAAGGCGTTTCATTCCAGCACTAATTATGGTAGTAGAACATAAATAACCTGTGCATATTCTAAATATTCACCTGCAAAGCCAGTGAACTTACATCCACAATGAAGTATAAAAAGCACTACTTTTTTATAGTCAAAAGGACTTCCTTTTTATAGTACTTCATTGTGGGTGGAGTATAGTTTCATAAAGGACCACTTTTTATAGTATGCTGCTGTAAAAACGAAGGTGAAATATCCCAGTATACCAAATTGTGATATTCAAGATTTGTTAAGTGAAAAAAGACAAGATGGGAATAATGTATACGGGATGAAACCACACATCTATGTAGGATAAGGGGATATCTATATCTGGTTAAGTTTAAAGTTGAAAGGATAAATGAAAACAACAAAATAAATATTACCAAACTGGGACTTTAGCATCTGTGATTTTGATATCCAAGGCTGGCCCTGGAACCAATCCCCCAGGAATACCAAAGGATGATTGTATGGAGCTTTTTGACTGTCTGAGGGGAAGAGAAGCCAGCACCCCTAACCCCTGTCTTGTTCAAGGGTCAACTGTATAGCACATAGACACTCTTACTGGGGCATATCTCCCCACATAAAAGATTTCACAGTTTTAAGCGCTTCTTGAAATATTGTTAATAAAATTAGTATTCTGAGACTATTCTTTATGTATTTTAAAGCTAAAACAAGTACATTAATATTGTTAAAAAATCCAAGTCTATTGGTTTTTAGTATTAAGCAGAAATAGAACTATCCAACTAAAGAAGTAAAACTTAGTAATCCCACATTTGAATTGGAAGTGTAAGGATGGACTCATGATTTGTTTCTTTAAGAAAGAATGTATTTTTATAGCTCTCCTGGAAAGCCCTAGAAACATTAACCCATTAACAGTGAGCACTCCTAGCACCCAGATTATTGTCTCTAAATACCTTTTTCTAAGTAAAGGAAGGGATCAGGGCTCCTTGGAAAATGGCTGAATCCAGGGCTTTGGGAAAAAAAGAACAGCACATATTATTTCATGAAGCACAGTTACTGTGGGTGACGGAGGGTGAACTTGATGGGACCTTTTAGAGCTCTGACTGCACCAAAATAAAACAGTTTGAGCATCCAAAGAACACCAGGGACAATGGTTAAAACACATTCAAAATCAAATTCATAATAACACTAAAAACAAGTTAACAAGCAAATAAATTCTCTTGGTCATACTTAGAAGAGCTTAGTGAACTAACTCATTATTCTAAAAACAGCAGTAAATACATGAAAATAAATTTCTTTCATACATAAGTACTGTTTTTCAGGATCACCAAATAAATTACTCTTTCCCCATGAATTCTGGTTGTTCTATTGGATTTCCTATCTTATTTGAAATTAAAAGCTACAAAGTTGGGGGCTTTTGAAGAATTATCTTGTTTCTGTTTTGTGATGGATTTCCAATATGAGTACAGATATATAAAGCATTAATGCAAGCTTAATTTTTCCACAAATAAATATATAGCAATAAAAATTATAAAGAAACCTGTTAAAAAATAAAATGTAGTTATTTTTTTAAAATGCTATTTCAAGCAGTTTTTTTACATGTTTTACATAGATTTTACTGCATCGTATAGTTTTCAAAGTTGTCCCATAAGGACGATTGTTTTAAAAGTGTTATGTCCTAGTCCTGTAAGAGAGGAAAAATAGAGAAGTAAATTGTAGATGCTCTGGCAAGAGAATAAAAGCCAGTGTTTAAAAATAAGTTAAATTTCGACTGATAAACCATTCATGTAAAGGCAGACATTCACAGTAAAATATATATATATATATATATATACACACACACACACACACACACACACACACACACATATAACTGTTTCAAGTAAGCGTGACGGTGGAAAAAAGAAAGTTCTATAAATCAGGATGACCGCCTAACCTGTCTGTCCTTGGAGATGGCCCATGTAGAAGATGACACTTCATTCTGAGATAGTAGGTGTGACCAGTTAGTGTTTCCTGGTAAATTCTTGTTCTTTCCTGTCTTATTTCAGCTTACATGTCCTGACATGTGCCCTTAAGAGAGCTCAGTGATGAATTAGGCTTATTATATAGATGATAAAAGCAGTCTGTCTGTCTGCCCATCCATCCATCTATTGAGAGAATTATGTTCTTACATATCCCTCAAATTTAAATGTCTATAAAGTGGGAGATGGGTTCATTCATCTACACATTTCATGCATTCAAACTGAAAAATCTGCCCAAAGTTAGGATTTAACTGACAAATTAAGAGGGATATAGATATAAATATAGACATGTGTACAGATATATATATTTGAAACCCAGAAAAATCACAGTGCGTTTTTGTTAAAATGCCCAAGTATAATATTATTGCTAATTCCATTGTTTTTCAATCGTCATCTGCAAATAATTTGTAAACACTTAGATGTCTTCTATTTTTTGAGCATTTACAGCCCCTTTTCAGACTTGCTCTTCATTTTAGGTAACCTGTGAAAAATCCCAAAGAATCTTGTCCTATAAAATCTCCATCTGTGTTCTCCGGGAATAGGCATGTCAGCATAATCCAGCATGGCACCTGCACATTAGGGCTCATGTGGATCTTGCCTTGCCAGAAAAGTGACCTCTTTTGTCTCACCGTCCCAAGCGTATGCATCTTAAAGCTCCATGATGACAAAAAGTCTTTCCAAATGATTTAACTCTGAACAATGTATAATACTTGGCTTTGGGCAATGACAGCCTGCCTTCTGAAATATGGTATTTTGGACCAAGTGATAATCTCAACTAGGAGCTCTTCTTGGGGTACTGCTGAACTCTTTTTTTTTTTTTTTTTTAATTGGAGTATAGTTAGTTTGCAATGTTATGTTACTTTCAGGTAGACAGCAAAGTGAATCAGTTATACATATACACGTATCTATCCTTTTTCAAATTCTTTTCCCATTTAGGTTATTAGAGTATTGAGCAGAGTTCCCTGTGCTATACAGTAGGTCCTTATTGGTTATCCATTTTAAATATAGCAGTGTGTACGTGTCAATCCCAATCTCCCAATTTATCCCTCCCCGCTTCCCCCGCTGGTAACCATAAGTTTGTTTTCTACATCTGTGACTCTATTTCTGTTTTGTAAATAGGTTCATTTGTACCATTTTCCATTTTCCTATTTTAAACATGTAAAGAGTTCAGCGGGATGTGGAATCTGCTGAACTCTTTACATGTTTAGGAAAGTGGAATGAAGTCCTGATAGACACTAAAACAGGAATAAACCTTGAAAATGTTACGCTAAGTGAAAGAAGCCAGTCGCAAAATGCCACATACTGTTTGGTTCCACTCACCTATCCAGAACTGGCAAATCCCTAGAGACAGAAAGTAGAGTGTGTTTGCCAGGGTCTGGGTGGAGCAGCAAATGAAGAATGACTGCTAATGGGGACAGGATTTATTTTTGGGGTGATGAACATTTCTGAAGAGAGATTGTGGCAGTGGCTGTAGAACTATATGCATGCGCTGAAAATTACCAAATGATACCCTTTAACGGAGAATTTTATGGTATGGGAATTATCTCAATAAAACTGTTAAATGTCTAAAAGATGAGCTAAATGTGAAAACTAGATAATGACACACAGACACATGGCAGGGCTGCTGGCACCATAAGGGCATCAGGATACAGTGGATTCTGAAGTATTGGGTGGCCAAAAAGTTCATTTGGTTTTAAGTAAGAAGAGACATTTTTTTTCATTTTCACCAAGAACTTTATTGAACAGTATATTCATTAACCAAACGAAGTTTTTGGCCAACCCAGTACACTACAAAATTATATGAGAGTCATTGATTTCTGAAAAAAAAGTGGTGACAGACAAAATATATTACAAGCATGAGGGCATTCAATTTTACGGTAATGATTCCATGTCTTCCACGTAAAGAGCACATTACAGGTTTGTTTGGGATCTCGATGACTTAAAGATATTTTATGTTAAAAACAATGGGACTAATAGGCAGCGTGCAGACAAATTATAAGGCAGTGAAACTACTCTTTACGATACCACAGTGGTGGATACAGGTCATTGGCCATTTGTCCAAACCCGTAGGAGGTACACCACCAAGAGTGAACCCAGGTGTAAACTATGGACTCTGGGGGATGATGCTGTGTCCATGGAGGTTCATCATCTGTAGCAAATGGACCCTCTGGTGAGGGTGTTGATAATGGGGGAAGCTGTGTGTAAGGTCAGGGGTATATAGGCTCTCTCTGCACCTTCCACTCAATTTTTTCTGTGAACCCAAAATTGCTCTAAAAATAAATAAAACCTTAAGAAAAATGAACAATGAAACTTAGGAAACAAATTGTAGGCCAGTATATCCGTAAGAGAGATAGGTTATGTCTAACTGAAAGAAGAACGACAAGGCAACCTCAGTTTTGGTGTAACGTGAGATAAAAGCCTATATTTTATTTATGTAGAACTTCACATTTGCCAAAACGCTTTTCCATTACATTATGTCCTCTTTCCAACCTTCTGGGCTCTGGGGTGTGGGGGCCGCTGATGTTACACTTCTGACATAGAAAGGGGAAATACAGCCCACGTGGATATTGGGAGTTGCTGAAGGACAAACTCAAAGCAACTAATAAAGACCAAACCACAAATCTTATTACGGGAATACTGCTCTTTCCAGTCGACAAGATTAAAGTTACAGATCCTGACTCTTGTAGCTTATGAGGAAATGACCTGAACAGATTACACAGCACATCTGGTTTAGCTCTTTTTGTTATTTTAATTAATGGATTGTCATGCAGCCTATAAGGGGATCATCTATCAATGAGACTAAAAATGGAAAATCAACTGTAGCAACACATGATTTGACTCTGTATAAGTTTGGGCACAGATCCTGCAGAGATTTCCACCTCACTAAGACTAGTGGTACATTATCTCTTCTACATGTGATGATTCTGCCAGCTTTTCTCCTTCAGTTCTGTAGTGAACAATAAAAAAAAAAAAGTTTCATGTCTCAGTGTAAGTCTCGAACAACAGAAGCAGAGAACAACGGGCAGCAGTCAACTGGATCTCACTTCTTGAAGTCAGAAAACGTGGTTTAATTCTGGGACTATCTTTTCTGGTGCATTTCTTGCTTGGTTCAGCCACACTTTCAGTACAATGGGATTGCCAAGAGGAAATAAGGATGAGAGAGCACTGGAAGTATAGTAAATTGTCAACATTATTTTTTCATTTGAATCTGGATGATGTATCACCAAACAGAGCATGACACACAGTAACGGTAGCAGCGACCTTGCTCTAAATGTGTAACCTACACGTGGGCTTTGATTTGCATTTACAGGCTGCACCTAAACATTTTCTGTGGCACCAGTTCCCAAACCTTTGGTGCTAGGAAGACTTCACACTGTGAAAAATGTGTAAGACCCCTAAATTAGGATCACTAAGTATTTCATGGGACATATTTACACTCAGTATTATTTGTTGTTTATTTGGATGTCAGATATAACTGGACATGCTGCTTTGTTTTATCTGCTTTTTTTAAAAAATCTGACAACACTGCCCCAAAGAGCTTTTGCTATGTAAGTTAAATGGACCATGTCAAAAATGATGGCTAAGCATTCTGAAATAGTGATTCATTATTTTAAAAATAATAGTAATAAGTCCAATGAATGTTAATATTAATAGCATATTGATATTAATAGCATATTTTAAAGAAAATAACTCCTTTTTCCAAAACAAACACAATTAAGGGGTGGTATTGATTTACATTTGGGCAAAATTCTAAATGCCTAGTTTAATAGATAATATCTAGATTCTCATAACATCTTTTACATTCATCTGTAATGTAGTGCATCGTGTAGCTTTTGGAAAACTCCCGTGTGCTGATGAGAGAATGAGAAAGGGACAAATAACATTTTAATATCGTTGTGATAACAGTTGCGAGTTCACAGACTGTATCTCAGGGTTCCCTTAGGGGTACACAACCAGACTCTGAAGAATCACTATTCTGTAGCTTTAAGGTTTTGTTCATGTTAGAGAGCCATCGATTCTCTGAAACTTTTCAATTTATTTATTTTTTTAGTATACCTTCTCACATCTACTATCACAACTATAATGATATTACAAAAAATATCAGTCATTAATAAATCTTACAATGACCCGAGGGAAATAAAGTATGTTCTCTGGGGTATTTTATAAAATGACTTATTGAACTCAAGTTAATTGTCTGTCCCAAACATGCAAAGTCCATGACGTTTTACAACTACACATTTTCTTTTTTTTTTTCTTTTTTTTTTCTTTTAGAAGATGTTGGGGGTAGGAGTTTATTAATTGATTTATTTTTGCTGTGTTGCGTCTTTGTTCCTGTGTGAGGGCTTTCTCTAGTTGTGGCAAGCGGGGGCCACTCTTCATCGCGGTGTACAGGCCTCTCACTCTGGCGGCCTCTCGTTGCGGAGCACAGGCTCCAGACGCGCAGGCTCAGTAATTGTGGCTCACGGGCCTAGTTGCTCCGCGGCATGTGGGATCCTCCCAGACCAGGCCTCGAACCCGTGTCCCCTGCATTAGCAGGCAGATTCTCAACCACTGCGCCACCAATGAAGCCCCTCTTTTTTTTTTTTAATTTAACATCTTTATTGGAGTATAATTGCTTTACAATGTTGTGTTACTTTCTGCTGTATAACGAAATACATATAGTGAGTAATATAGTGAATCAGCTGTACGTATACATATATCCCCATATCCCCTCCCTCTTCTGTCTCCCTCCCCCGCTCCCTATCCCACCCCTCTAAGAGGTCACACAGCACTGAGCTGATATCCCTGTGTGACGCAGCTGCTTCCCACTAGCTATTTTACATTTGGTAGTGTATATATGTCCATGCCACTCTCTCACTTCATCCCAGCTTACCCTTCCCCCTCCCCGTGTCCCCAGGTGCATTCTCTATGTCTTGTCTTTATTCCTATCCTGCCCCTAGTTTCATCGGGACAATTTTTTTTTCTTTTTTTTAGATTCCATATATATGTGTTAGCATATGGTATTTGTTTTTCTCTTTCTGACTTACTTCACTCTGAATGACAGACTCTAGGTCCATCCACCTCACTACAAATAACTCAATTTCATTTCTTTTTATGGCTGAGTAATATTCCATTTTAGGTATGTGCCACATCTTCTTTATCCATTCATCTGTCCATGGACACTTAGGTTGCTTCCATATCCTGGCTTTTGTAAATAGAGCTACAGTGAACATTGTGGTACATGACTCTTTTTGAATTATGGTTATCTCAGGGTGTATGCCCAGTAGTGGGATTGCTGGGTCATACGGTAGTTCTACTTTGAGTTTTTAAAGGAACCTCCATACTGTTCTCCATAGTGGCTGTATCAGTTTACATTCCCACCAACAGTGCAAATGTTTCTCCACACCCTCTCCAGCACTTATTGTTTGTAGATTTTTGGATGATGGCCATTCTGACTGGTGTGAGTTGATACCTCATTGTAGTTTTGATTTGCATTTCTCTAATGGTTAGTGATGTTGAGCATCCTTTCATGTGTTTCTTGTCAATCTGTATATCTTCTTTAGAGAAATGTCTGTTTAGGTCTTCCGCCCATTTTTTGACTGGGTTGTTTGTTTTTTTAATATTGAGCTGCATGAGCTGCTTATAAAGTTTGGAAGTTAATCCTTTGTCAGTTGCTTCATTTACAAATATTTTCTCCCATTCTGAGGGTTGTCTTCTTTATGGTTTCCTTTGCTGTGCAAAAGCTTTGAAGTTTCATTAGGTCCCATTTGTTTATTTTTGTTTTTATTTCCATTTCTCTAGGAGGTGGGTCAAAAAGGATCTTGCTGTGATTTATGTCAAAGAGTGTTCTGCCTATGTTTTTCTCTAAGAGTTACACAGTGTCTGGCTTTACATGGAGGTCTTTAATCCATTTTGAGTTTATTTTTGTGTATGGTCTTAGAGAGTGTTCTGATTTCATTCTTTTACATGTAGCTGTCCAGTTTTCTCAGCACCACTTATTGAAGAGGCTGTCTTTTCTCCATTGTATATTCTTGCCTCCTTTATCAAAGGTAAGGTGACCATATGTGTGTGGATTTATCTCTGGGCTTTCGATCCTGTTCCACTGATCTATATTTCTGTTTTTGTGCCAGTACCATACTGTCTTGATTACTGTAGCTTTGTAGCGTAGTGTGTAGTCCAGGAGTCTGATTCCTCCGGCTCTGTTTTTCTTTCTCAGGATTGCTTTGGTTATTCGGGGTCTTTTGTGTTTCCATATAAACTGTGAAATTTTTTGTTCTAGTTCTGTGAAAAATGCCGTTTGTAGATTGATAGGGATTGCCTTGCATCTGTAGACTCCTTAGGGTAGTATAGTGATTTTCACAATGTTGATTCTTCCAATCCAAGAACATGGTATATCTCTCCATCTGTTTGTATCATCTTTAATTTCTTTCATCAGTGCCTTATAGTTTTCTGCATACAGGTCTTTTGTCTCCATAGGTAGGTGTATTCCTAGGTAATTTATTCTTTTTGTTGCAATGGTAAATGGAGTGTTTCCTTGATTTCTCTTTCAGATTTTTCGACATTACTGTATAGGAATGCAAGAGATTTCTGTGCATTAATTTTGTATCCTGCTACTTTACCAAATTCATTGATTAGATCTAGTAGTTTTGGGGTGGCATCTTTAGAATTCTCTTTGTATAGTATCATGTCATCTGCAAACAGTGACAGTTTTACTTCTTCTTTTCCGATTTGGATTCCTTTAATTTCTTTTTCTTCTCTCATTGCTGTGCTAAAACTTCCAAAACTATGTTGAATAATAGTGATGACAGTGGGCAACCTTGTCTTGTTCCTGATCTTAGAGGAAATGCTTTCAGTTTTTCACCCTTGAGAATGATGTTGGCTGTGGGTTTGTCATATATGGCCGTTGTTTTGTTGAGGTAGGTTCCCGCTATGCCTACTTTCTCCAGGGTTTTTATCATAAATGGCTGTTGAATTTTGTCGAAAGCTTTCTCTGCATCTACTGAGATGATCATATGGTTTTTATTCTTCAGCTAATATTGGTGTATCACATTGATTGATTTGTGTATGTTGAAGAATACTTGCATTCCTGTGATGAACCCCACTTGCTCATGGTGTATGATCCTTTTAATGTGCTGTTGGATTCTGTTTGCTAGTATTTTGTTGAGGATTTTTGCATCTATGTTTATCAGTGATATTGGCCTGTAGTTTTCTTTCTTTTTGACATCTTTGTCTGGTTTTGGTATCAGGGTGATGGTGGCCTCGTAGAATGAGTTTGGGAGTGTTCCTCCCTCTGCTATATTTTGGAAGAGTTTGAGAAAGATAGGTGTTAGCTCTTCTCTAAATGTTTGATAGAATTCACCTGAGGAGCCATCTGGTCCGGGACTTTTGTTTGTTGGCAGATTTTTAATCTCAGTCTCGATTTCAGTGCTTATGATTGGTCTGCTTATATTTTCTATTTCTTCCTGGTTCAGCCTTGGAAGGTTGTGCTTTACTAAGAATTTGTCCATTTCTTCCAGGTTGTCCATTTTATTGGCATAGAGCTGCTTGTAGCAATCTCTCATGATCCTTTGCATTTCTGCAGTGTCAGTTGTTACTTCTCCTTTTTCATTTCTCATTCTGTTGATTTGAGTCTTCTCCCTTTTTTTCTTGATGAGTCTGGCTAGTGGTTTATCAACTTTGTTTATCTTAAAGAACCAGCTTTTAGTTTTATTGATTTTTGCAGTTGTTTCCTTCATTTCTTTTTCATTTACTTATGATCTGATCTTTATGATCTCTTTCCTTCTGCTAACTTTGGGGTTTTTTTTTTGTTCTTCTTTCTCTAATTGCTTTAGGTGCAAGGTTAGGTTGTTTATTTGAGATGTTTCTGGTTTCTTGAGGTAGGATTGTATTGCTATAAACTTCCCTCTTAGAACCGCTTTTTCTGCATCCCATAGGTTTTAGGTCATCATGTTTTCATTGTCATTTGTTTCTAGGTATTTTTTTTAAATTTCCTCTTTGATATCTTCAGTAATCTCTTGGTTATTTAGTAACGTAGTGTTTAGCCCCCATGTGTTTGTATTTTTTACAGTTTTTTTCCTGTAATTGATATCTAGTCTCATAGCATTGTGGTCAGAAAAGATACTTGATGTGATTTCAGTTTTCTTAAACTTACCAAGGATTGATTTGTAACCCCTATCTTGGAGAATATTCCATGAGCCCTTGAGAAGAAAGTGTATTCCGTTGTTTTTGGATGGAATGTCCTATAAATATCAATTAAGTCCATCTTGTTTAATGTATCATTTAAAGCTTGTGTTTCCTTATTTATTTTCATTGTGGATGATCTGTCCATTGGTGAAAGTGGGGTGTTAAAGTCCCCTACTGTGATTGTGTTACTGTCAATTTCCCCTTTTATGGCTGTTAGCATTTGCCTTATGCAGTGAGGTGCTCCTATGTTGGGTGCATAAATATTTACAATTGTTATATCTTCTTCTTGGATTGATCCCTTGCTCATTATGTAGTGTCCTTCTTTGTCACTTGTGATAGTCTTTATTTTAAAGTCTATTTTGTCTGATACGAGAATAGCTACTCCAGCTTTCTTTTGATTTTCATTTGCATGGAATCCTTTTTCCATCCCCTCACTTTCAGTCTGTATACATCCCTAGGTCTGAAGTGGGTCTCTTGTAGACAGCATATAAATGGGTCTTGTTTTTGTATCTATTCAGCAGCCTGTGTCTTTTGGTTGGAGCATTTAATCCATTCACGTTTAAGGTAATTATCAATATGTATGTTCCTGTTACCATTTTCTTAATTGTTTTGTGTTTGTTTTTGTAGGTCTTTTCCTTCTCTTGTGTTTCCTGCCTAGAGAAGTTCCTTTAGCATTTACTGTAAAGTTGGTTTGGTGGTGCTGAATTATCTTAACTTTTGCTTGTCTGTAAAGGTTTTAATTTCTCAGTCGAATCTGAATGAGGTCCTTGCTGGGTAGAGTAATCTTGGTTGTAGGTTTTTCCCTTTCGTCACTTTAAATATGTCCTGCCACTCCCTTCCGGCCTGCAGAGTTTTTGCTAAAAGATCAGCTGTTAACCGTATGGGGATTACCTTGTATGTTTATTGTTGTTTTTCCCTTGTTGCTTTTAATATTTTTTCTCTGTATTTAATTTTTGATAGTTTGATTAATAGTGTCTTTGTGTGTTTCTCCTTGGATTTATCCTGTATGGGACTGTCTGCATTTCCTGGAATTGATTAACTATTTCCTTTCCCATATTAGGGAAGTTTTCAACTATAATCTCTCCAAATATTTTCTCAGAACCTTTCTTCCTCTCTTCTTTTCAGGCCCCTATAGTTTGAATGTTGGTGCATTTAATGCTGTCCCAGAGGTCTCTGAGACTGTCCTCAGTTCTTTTCATTCTTATTTCTTTATTCTGCTCTGTGGCAGTTACTTCCACTGTTTTATCTTCCAGGTCACTTCTCCGTTCTTCTGCCTCAGTTATTCTGCTGTTGATCCCTTCTAGAGAATTTTTAATTTCATTTATTTTGTTGTTCATCATTGTTTGTTTGCTCTTTAGTTCTTCTAGGTCCTTGTTAAACGTTCTTGTATTTTCTCCATTCTATTTCCAAGATTTTGGATCATCTTTATTATCATTAGTCTGAATTCTTTTTCATGTAGATTTCCTATTTCCTCTTAATTTGTTTCGTCTGGTGGGTTTTTACCTTGCTACTTATTCTGCTGCCTATTTCTCTGTCTTCTCATTTTGCTTAACTTACTGTGTTTGAGGTCTCCTTTTCACAGGCCACAGGTTTGTAGTTCCTGTTGTTTTTGGTATCTGCCACCTGGGGGTAAGGTTGGTTCAGTGGGTTGTGTAGGCTTCCTGGTGGAGGGGACTGGTGCCTGTGTTCTGGTGGGTGGGGCTGAATCTTGTCTTGCTGGTGGGCGGGGCCATGTCCAGTTGTGTGTTTTGGGGTGTCTGTGAACTTAGTATGATTTTAGGCAGCCTCTCTGCCATTGGGTGGGGTTGTGTTCCTGTCTTGCTAGCTGTTTGGCATGGGGTGTCTAGCACTAGAGCTTACTGGCCGTTGGGTGGAGCTCAGTCTTAGCGTTGAGACGGAGATCTCTGGGAGACCTCTCACCGATTGATTTTACATGGGGCTGGGAGGCCTCTTGTGGTCCAGTGTCCTGAACTCGGCTGTCCCACTTTAGAGGCTCAGGACTGACACCAGGCCAGAGCACCAAGACTCTGTCAGCCACATGGCTCAGAAGAAAAGGGAGGAAAAAATGAAAGAAAAAATAAATAAAGAAATAAATTTTAATAAAATTATTAAAATGAAAAATAATTATTAATATAAAAATTAAACATTGGAATAATAAAAAATTTAAAAAAGAGAGCATCCAAACCAATAAACGAATCCACCAATGATAACAAGCGCTAAAAACTATACTAAGATAAATATAAAAATCAGAACCAAGTCAGTTGCAGACAGTAAACTGTAGACTGCAGACAGTCTACAGTTGCTCTGAAAGTCCACCCCTTCAATTTTGGGATGATTCGTTGTCCACTGAGCTATTCCACGGATGCAGGGTACATCAAGGTGATTGTGGAGATTTAATCTGCTGCTCCTGAGGCTGCTGGGAGAGATTTCCCTTTCTCTTCTTTGTTTGCACAGCTCCTGGGGTTCGGCTTCGGGCTTGGCCCCGCCTCTGCGTGTTCGCCTTCAGGCATCTGTTCCCATCTCAGACGTGAGGGGGTTAAAGCAGCGGCTGATTAGGGGGCTCTGGCTCACTCAGGCCTGGGGGACGGAGGGGTTCAGTAGTTATAATTGGAATGTAGGGCAAGCCTGCAGCAGCAGAGGCTGGCATGATGTTGCAACAACCTGAGGCAGGCAGTGTGTTCTCCTGGGGAAGTTGTCCCTGGATCATGGGACCCTGGCAGTGTTGGGCTTCACAGCCTCCCAGGGGGTGGTGTGGATAGTGACCTCTGCTTGCACACAGGATTCTTGGTGGCTGCAGCAGCAGTGTTAGTGTTTCATGCCTGTCTCTGGTGTCTGAGCTGATAGCTGCAGCTCACGCCCATCTCTGGAGCTCATTTAGGCAGTGCTCTGTGTTGTGTGGACAGACAGGGAAGGAATCCCCTCTCCTCGTGTACCCTGAAATAATGGTCTCTTGCCTCTTAGGCAGGTCCACACTTTTTCCCGGACTCCCTCCCAGCTAGCTCTGGCACACTAGCCCCCTTCAGGCTGTGTTCACGCAGCCAACCCCAGTCCTCTCCCTGGGGTCTGACCTCTGAAGCCCAAGTCTCAGCTCCCAGCCCACGCCTGCCCTGGCGGGTGAGCAGACAAGCCTCTCGGGTTGGTGAGTGCTGGTTGGCCCCAATCCAGTGTGCGGCAATCTCTCCGCTTTGCCCTCTGCACCCCTGTTGCTGTGCTCTCCTCCGTGGCTCCGAAGCTTCCCTCCAAGCCACCCCTGTCTCCACCAGTGAAGGGGCTTCCTAATGTGTGGAAACCTTTCCTCCTTCACAGCTCCCTCCCAGAGGCGCAGGTCCCGTCCCTATTCTTTTATCTCTGTTCTTTCTTTTTTCTTTTGCCCTACCGAGGTACGTGGGGATTTTCTTGCCTTTTGGGAAGTCTGAGGTCTTCTGCCAGCATTCAGTAAGTGTTCTGTAGGAGTTGTTCCACGTGTAGATGTATTTTTGATGTATTTGTGGGGAGGAAGGTGAACACCACGTCTTACTCCTCTTCCATCTTGAAGGTCCCTGCCCTGAAGTACACATTTTCTTAGAGCCCTTCTTAAAGGTAGAATTTTTTATTCTGTGTGTGTGTGTGTGTGTGTGTGTGTGTGTGTGTGTGATCTGGAAATACAATATCCTCATTTTACAAGGCATTTTTAGATCTGTGACAGATAAAGCTAACAATCCCAGTTGTTCTTTATATTCCACTTGCCTCTTGGAATAGACAAGATTCTTGGCATATGGATATCCTTCTGCCTTGATCACACCTTTTTTGTTCTTATACAACATATTTGCATTTTTTATTCATGAGCTTTTCTCCAGAAAGGTAGAGATTCAGTAGACTTGGTAAGTTTTAGATATCTACCGTTTGTCTTATCACTGAAGGTGTAATTTAAAATTGGAGGCAAGATCCATGAACCAAGGTGGGAAAGGTCAAACACAGTGACACCAGCCAGTGTCTGTAGTAGGTATATTTGA
This sequence comes from Platanista minor, assembly GCA_004363435.1. Lineage (NCBI taxonomy): Eukaryota > Metazoa > Chordata > Mammalia > Artiodactyla > Platanistidae > Platanista > Platanista minor. The sequence goes on along the minus strand of RJWK010007360.1, from coordinate 1,874 downwards.
GATGGTTTATAAATCATCTTCAGGAGGGTGAAAGTCAGAACCAGGATGTAAAATGTTCAACAATTTGAACATGTGCTACCAAGTGTAATGGGAAAAACTAGGCTTATGTGCATGTTCTCTAAAATATTTAAATTATCATGATTCTGAAAACTTGGCCTCTGTGCACCAGTGTTGAATCGAATCTCAGAGACAGAGTTTTGGGTGAAGTAGAAAAGAATAGCTTTATTGCTTTGCCAGGTAAAGGGGGCCACAGCTCTTACCTCTCAAAACTGTGTGTCCAACCTGGGAGGATTTGGTGAGGAGTTTTATTGCAGTGGTTCAAGGGCAGGGTTGCTGATAAGGATTAGGGTGTATGTAGGATCTGCACTCCTTTAATCTGGTCTCACATAGTCTCCTAATGAGCTTCACTGGTTCCTTTAGTTTGGTCTCAGGTGGTCTTTTCTGGAATGAGGAATGCTGACATCTTCCATTTGCTGGGGGTTTTAGTTCTATAAAGTGCTCAAAGATATAGCTAAGTGTATCCCTTGAGGCAGAGCCAGGACCCTGCCCCAAGCCTGCACTACTGTTTCTTGGCTGCTGCTCCCTTGTCTCTGCTTCCCCTCCCTTCCGTGATTAGCAACTGTGCGAATCTGCGCTTTGGAACTCAAGGAAGGTCATGGAGGCTGGAATCTATTCTCTACAAACAACAAATGGGAGACATGGAAAGGCTTCCATGCCCAGGAGCCCCACACTGTTCTGCTTGGTTTCAGTCACACATCAGGATCCTACGTGAGAGCAATGGAGACTAAAGAAGATTAGGGTAACACATACTGACATGACCACATCCACCCTGCAGTCAGAAAGCAAGCACTCACTCTAGGTTGCCTTATCTCCCTGTTGGATCTGCTTTGATAGAACTAAGAGCTCATAGGATCCAATAAGATACAGATGGGGGCAACATATCAATCTTTTCACCTTCTGTATTTGACTGTCCAGGACTCATCTGCAGGAAGAACAGCCATGATCTAGGTGTGTATGAAGTTATTAATATGATAAACTTTATTATCAATGCACCTAGTAGATTTTATGTTTCCACATTGTGCTGTGTCCTTTGAGTATTAAAATCTTATCTGTACTTCTGGGATCTATTGCTGCAACAGGGGACCCTTAAGCAACAGATGTATCTTTGTACAAAGAGAAACTTATCTTTATAAACACCTGCTAGTACAGATAATCTGTGTTTTGGAAAAGTGATATCTATTCTTTTTATCTTGACACTAATAACTCACCAATCATGCAAACAAAATCTGCCAGAAGGATAGTTAGAGGTTATTGCATGGCCTGAAAGTAAGTGCAGGGAAAAGGCATACTCTGACAATATTAAAAGAAATAGTAGTTGCAGTCAGATTTTATTGTTTTGGATAAAATGGTAGGGGAAGACTTATGTGACAAAATAAATAGTTGTAGAATTCATTCTGATCGCTAATGGTAAGCAAAAGAACTGTAACATGTATATTTAGTAAAATTGTAGGAACTGAGATGGTTAAAATGACTAATGATTTGAGAAGCATCTAGTAAGAATTATGTATGTATTTAAGTCATCAGATAACTTAGCTTTCTTTTTTTTTACATCTTTATTGCAGTATAATTGCTTTACAATGGAGTTAGTTTCTGCTTTATAACAAAGTGAATCAATTATACATACACATATGTTCCCATATCTCCTCCCTCTTGTGTCTACCTCCCTCCCACCCTCCCTATCCCACCCATCCAGGTGATCACAAAGCACCGAGCTGATCTCCCTGTGCTATGCGATTGCTTCCCACTAGCTATCTGTTTTATGTTTGGTAGTGTACATATGTCCATGCCACTCTCTCACTTTACCACAGCTTACC